>JAKOGH010000730.1:0-25703 GCA_024811115.1 Terana coerulea | reverse complement strand
ACATCAACACTATCTAGATGTCCTAATTGAGCTACTATACACTGACCAGTCCATGATGTCATACTGACATCATACTGAGGTCATAGTCCAAAACAGTTCCAGACCAGAGTCCTAGATTCTATGTCCGTATATAAGGCTATTCTCGATGTCCATGTGATAAGCACATGGCAAACTGATCTAGTGTCTTGTAACGCTGTGTGACAACTTGGTGACATGTTCCATAACTTGATGTTACACCTAAGCGCTGTAGACTAGCGCTGAGGGAAATTTGTAACAAGTTGCATCCACCCTCATACGTATCCTGGGCAGAGTCGCACTGCTGGTTGGTGAAGAACTCGACAATAGCAGCTTGAACAGCGGCAGGCAGCAGTAAGAACGAGAGAATTGTAGCAAACTTCACTGTAAAGCAAGGGAGAAACACAACTACACAGTTATGGACAAAAGAAGACTCACTTATTAAGCGCCTTTGAGTACAGCTGGGATGATGTTCTGTTAAGGTGGAAGTGGCTAGTTCCCCCTCCCCACACTCGTTTATGAGCGGCAGCTATGAAACAGAGCTGGAGCTTGTGATCAGGATTTATCTGCTTGCATACAGCAGGGCGGGTGTTTCAAGTCCATTGTCTCAATTTGACTCGCAGAGTCCAAGGGTCTTCACTGTAAAGATGAGTTAGTAATGGATATTGTTTCATAAATGTGTCTGAAAATGTTCGGCCACCGCTCTCGCTAGCTAACAGTTACATTCGCGAGTTCTTGCATGCGTAATAAAGCTGTACACATTCACACCTGGCGTTGTATATGTCCTTGCACTTGAGAGGTTGTTGAAATGCCTTTGGAGATTTGAAGTAAGCAGGTGAGTCATGGTTCTTGGGCCGTATTCCTGTGTGCCATGGTTTCTGAGACTGAAGTGGTTGCATGCCAGCTTGGCATCTTGTTCATGACCTGAAGCCCCAAAACTTTCACTGTCAGCGCTGCCCAGATTATGCTTGCTATTGTGTATTTACCTTGCTAGACCCTAAACATACTCACATCAGACTACCAGATCTGCTTCATCACTCCGTCTAGCACTAGAGGCTGTTATTTTAGGGTCTGCAATTTAGAATATGGCGGCTTTGAAACTTCGGCAGAGTTATTTTGCTCCATATGTAATAAGATGTACCAGTGACCACGCTGATGCCCAATCTCCACATGATGCCTACTTCATAGTGCATTTGATGATGGTTCGGTGGCAGCCTCAGTCAAGACACCTTCCATCAAGCCTGACTGTAGTGCTTGCTAATGCACGATGCTCTTATGATGTTCCTGAAGCATTTAGAGCCACAATCTACATGGAAAAAGTGTGCACATACATGATATTTTGCACGCCAAACTCAGAACGTGAGCCATAGTGGACTGGCCTCGATCCTGTCCTACCAGAAACCTAATACCTGCGAAGACTCTGCGATTTATAAACTCAACGTGGCACTCGGAAGCTCTGGTGGCTATGCGTCGCTCACCAGTTAATTTAATAGGAGCAATGCCTCTTGGCATTCTGGTACTTCTCAAACTGTTGGTACGGCTAATGGCAGTGTGTATGTGCGCTACTTGTGTGACCGAGACCAAGGGCCAAGACCGAGGCAAGTGATGATAAGGCATAGGAAGGTGTTCTGGAGCATTGATCAGACCAAGCGCCTCAGTTAGACATTTGAAAGGAATCCTCAAGAAGAATACTGAGACAGTGCAGCTCATGACGAACCAATATCCCAGTGGGCCTATTTGAGGTGTATCCTGAGGGTCTTTGTCATGAAAACAAGTGAACTGGCGCTGGCGATGATGTCCTCCTGAACCTGTCCTAAAATGTTGCCAAAGCCGTCTTGTATATGTCTAGTGCAATGACTAGCTCCATGATGACCACCAACACTATCTTGTAGTGACAACTGCTACTGACTGTTGCATTTTTTGCCCTTTCCTCTACGGCCAATCTGTTTGAAAGTTGATGCGTCAGCACCTGTGTTGATTCCTCTCAGTATAACTTACTTGTGACCCCAGGCCAGTCATCAAATGATTATACATTGCCATACGTTGGATGTCAACAACAACTAGTACAACTGTACCAAATGCGACGCTCTCAACTGGGGACGGAAATAGTGGTGCAGTCTCCGAGTAACTAGCTGGGGAACAGACTAGCTCGAAACTGGCTTTTCTGTTGCAAATGGTAGCTACTTATACATATATAGTCCTAAACTGTACAGTACCACTCGGTATCCTCGTGTATGTACTAGAGCAATCCAAAACAATAGAGAAACATGCGGAAACCACGAGTATTGATGAAAGAACAATAGATAGGGGTGGAAGACAATGAAAATGAAAAGAATACCCTAGAGACGCTCGAAGTTCATGACACTGGGCCCAAGCTGCATTGATCCAAACACGGCTCCTTGAAATCATCCTTGAGTACTTCTGCACCACCATCTAATGGACAGATAAGAGACATCTTCACAGACCGAGCACTGGATGACAGGATGAGTACGCATGATGACTGGTAGCGCTGTTTTGGCCCGTCAGCTGATGCATTAGAGCAGGGTCTCACATGCTGGTGTTTCTCCGTTCCGTGACAGAGATGGAGCCTTGAGCGCAGGCGTGAGCCGGAATGTGAGCAAGAGCTGACTTGCGCATTAAGACAATGGAGTTGTGTTCATCTCACGTTGGGCTGCAAAATTGACAGTGGAAGTATGGTGTAGTTCAGCCAGGTAGCATGGCTATCCATTTGAGTGGTATGCTCACCGGATAGTATCCTGTTGCAATCCATATATTCGGTAGCCCCAGTACGCCTTCACTCCGCCAGCAGGTATGCGGCGGAATGAAGGAGAATTGGGCGCTTGACGATGGCAGTACAGCCCTAACCCTGCACGGTGCTTCGGATCAATCCGATTGCCTTGTGGCGCTGGCTACCGCCGAAGCATTACCAGAGGAACTTTTTCGGATCACGACTTGCCCGCGACTGCCGCTGTTCACGACCCTTTGGTGAACTTGTGGTGGCTGACCATCACCGCCCGTAGTACTTACCTGCGCCGATTCATGAACGCCAGATGACTCAGAGCAATGGACAGAACATTGGTTATGAGAGCAAGTAAGCCATTTCTCTCCGCTGTCGTAGCAAGACCCACGCCTCTCGTGCTCGAATGATTGCCTAACTACGACGTTAGCGAAACGCATGATGGAAACCGAGTTGAGGGGCGCACCGAAAACCTCATTGGGTCGCCCGTGACATTGCCTTGCGGCAAAGCCCTCAAAAACAGGCTTGTGAAGGTATGGGAACTGTCTAATGACTCGTCGCTTTCTCTCATATGAAACCACGTCTAGGTCGCTATGTATGAGCACATGTCTGTTATTTTCGGCGGGCCCCCAATATCAGCCACATCTCGCTGTACTCATCGTGGGCACAAGGGAATTGGGGCATGATTATGACAGGAAATGTCCAAGTCGCCACAGACCACCTGTCGCTAGGAAGAGATATTACTGTCCCAGCCGTGCTCACCCCAGCAACACTAAGACCTTCAAGGCTTTGGCTCAAGCAATGCACGGCGCAGCCTGCGGCCCTAACTACAATGGAAGTCCCCTCGCTATAATGCAGGTTTCCCACGCCGGTAGACAGTCCGCAAATATCCTGGGTGGAAGATGGCCGTTCGTCTCTCCGAAAGCGCCAAGTCCGATGAGGTTGGACTTGGACTCCAGCAGCGGGCACGCTGCATCCTTCTCCGGCATGCTGTCGAGACTTATGTTTCAGACGCCAGTGGAAATGTCCACTACGGACATTGACGATGTCGTCGATGCATTTGTACGAGGAGCCCGACTAGCCTTGGAAAGTGGATTTGACGGGGTCGAGTTACATGCTGGGCACGGGTGTGAGTTTTTTCCTAGTCAAGCACCTCTATGGCATTACCTTCATTCGCTTCTTATACCCATTGACTTCGCCTTAGATTTGATCGCTGAATTTATATCGCCTGCAGTAAGTCCTCTCCGCGCATTGACCTACGGCTTGAAACTGAGCTGTCTTCGTCTGTAGTCCAACTGCCGAATGGACGATTATTCAGCCGTTAACAACCCCTTACAATTCCTTTGGCGCATCGTGTCATCTATCCGTGCAGCTGTTCCCTCGATTTTGCCGTGGGCGTCAAGTTGAACGCAGCTGACTACGTTCAAGCACATCCTCATCGGCCCAGTGAGACAGATCAAACACTCGAATCCACTTCTAACGAAGAGCGGGTCTTACAGCACGTGCGGGACATAGCGACTTGGAGAACAGTAGACTTCATTGAGGTTAGTGGAGGGAACTATGAGAATCCAGGTGTGTGCATCGAGTCTTAACCCAAGCCTAGACACTCACACCCTTATTCCAGCATTCATGAAACATTCGCAAGGTCAAGGATCCCCGCGTCAAGCTCTGTTTTCCTGCTTCTCCCAGAAGGCGTTGAGAGAACTCCGGAAAATGAACCAGGAGGACCCGACTCTGATTCGCCCATTGATATTGTTAACCGGCGGACTTGGTTCACCCGAACTACTACGATCGGCTTTGGAGCAGGAACATGCAGATATGCTTGGTGTGGGTCGACTATCTGTGCTCTACCCCATCTTCCGAAATTGCTGCTACGGCCGTCTTCCCAAGCGAATGGGCACTCGACCAAGAAGAATAACCTAACTGATTCCCCAGCTCCTTTGGGACGCGTGCCATGGGGCGTCAATGCTGCCCTGACAGCCCCGACCTCATTGACCGACCTGGCTGAACATTACATGGGACGTATTGTTCGGCTACTCTGGTACCTGATGCCGCCATCGTTCAGACCGCAGTTCCCCAGGTTGGTAGGAGCGGGCGCGGAGATGGCTTGGTACACCGTCGCCATGCGTGGCCTTTCGCCGACGAGCGACAAGCAGGTCTATGTTGGTGATAAAGTGGGAGCCGTTGTGAAGATGTGGGTGTATGTTGCACCAGGTTCATGGAATTGGTCGACATTGGGCTTATTGGGCTTGTTGAGTATATTCGCTTTACTTGTGGCTACCCAGACATTTATGGACACCAGTTAACTCCATCTTCCACTGCACCGTTAGGGCTGATTGTGTAAGATTCTTAGGGCATGTATCACCATTAGATTTTGTTCACTTAGAGCTGGCAGGGCTAGAGATATGCCCATCGTATCAGATTGAACAGCGCTGCACTGAGCCATAATGCTTCCGGATGATCCCCAATAGACTCCACCACAAATGCATATGATTCTGGCAAGTCAAGATTCGACTTGAAGCTACGAAATGACCGTCAATAGCCCAGAACACTAATGCGCCCCCCCCCCTATCCCGCTACCGCTGAACCATATACAGGTAGAATATGGCGTAAATGACACCCAAGCAACTCGCGATGAACGAACAGCGCGGAGCCCCATCCTAATATCCAGTACGTCCGTAGACGCTCGAATCCAGGTAGGGGCGAGGATATGCGCAGTGAGTGATCGTATCGATGGCTTTATTACTATGGCGTAACACCTTCCACCTCTAGATGGCTCAAACGGAACAGAACAAAACCTTAAACAAGCTTGCTTGTCATGTCGGCCAGCTCAACGACGTCGTGGTCAGGGACTTCACACCCCACAGCCGCCAGCCAATCCGCTCTACGGTTCTCCCGCTTGCAGAGCAGGCTGTTCGCCGCGCCCATGCATACACCGTTCTCGCACGGGCTCCTCGGGCCGCTGGACAAACCGAAGGGAAACGCGGACGGGTCTGGAAGGCAGCCCGCACCAGGCATTACGGCGAGTTGCGGAAGTGTCGAGGTCGACGAGGCGAAGTTGAGTATACGGAGGCATTGCGGGGTGGAGAGGTGTGGGGCGATGAAGGTTAAGATGTGCTGCTTGAGCTCTGTTGGTAGGCCGAAAAATGTCGGGGCCACAGGTAGCGATGTACTGGTATCGGGATCGGCGTCGAGGCGGCTACCACGCAGGAGCAGAACGCGAGAGCACCGGAGAAGAACCAGCGCCTCGTTGGCTACAGAATGCTGCAGTCTTGCGTTTCGCGCCTCCAGAGACTTCTTCTCAGCATGCAATGCCCGCTCGTCGTGATTTCCGTCGATGTTCGCGAAGAAGTCGAGTTTGTATAACGTGTAGTTCCGTTTCATCGCATTAATGATGACAACGACGCCGTCGTATCCCAGAGCGTTGCCATTGAGAGTAAGGGTATTCAGCCGGCAACGTGGTGAGGAGATGAAGTCGGCGATAGTTTGAGCGGAGTCGGTGGTGAGACCGGTCATGGAGAGGCGCAGTGTCTTTAGGTGGGGAGATGTGATGTTGCGTAGTATGTAAGGTGCGAACACGTCACCGCGCGATGCGGTGTTTAAGGAGAGACTCTCAAGGCGAGATGTATTGAGAGCGGTAACGAAGTCCTTCAGCACGTCCTGTTCCCATAAAAACTCGTTCTGAGAAAATTTAGTAAGTTGGTCTATGCGAGCGTCTTAGTGAACGCACCCTCTGGAGGATGAGGCTTCTGAGTTTGGTATTGTTCCGCAGGTAGGCACTGAAAGCTGATAAACCTTCATCGCCAAGGCGGTTGTTTCCCAAGTCAATCTCCGTGATCTGATACCGGTATCGCCTGCCCGCAGGCAAGACGAGCCAATTAAAAAGCTCGACAACGTCTTCATCTCCCAACTTGTGATGTGCTAGACTGAGGTTTGTGACCACAGGACGTGATGAGATGGAGTTTATTACTAACAAACAAAAGTCATGGAGAGCGTATGAGCGAAAAGAGATAAGATGCTCACCATCTCCTCCGCGCAAGCTCTTGTCCAGTGGATACTTGACAGTGGTAGGGTCTGCCGGGTTGGGAGCCGAAAACATCATAGGCCCAGAACGCAAAAGTTGGTCGCACCATGCTGGGTAGGGTTTGATTATCGTTAAGTATGGATACAGGGATGTTGAGATTCGATACAGCGTTATTGATGAGTCGTGGTTGTGTATATGAGTAATGAGGCGTAGATGTAAGGGTACACCGGGTATCAAGGCTTCGGCTTGCTCAAGCAAGCTGAGGGTATCAATTAAAGGAATGAATCGCGCGCTTAGCACGGAGCAGAAGGCTGCGGCAAATTGCGTACCACCTCGGCAGGCCGTGGGGCATGATTGGCTGCGGTTCACTGAGGTAAGGTATATTTCGGCATGTATTCCAGCACATTGCTATGCACTTGTTGTCTACGTTCACTAAGACGGGCTGACAAGAGCTTGGAGAGAGATTCTACGGAGTTTTGTACTTAGTTACCTGCCTTTTCGGGATGACCGTGTGCCGATTTAAAGCCCGCCCGGAGCACCGCCGGAGGGTAGCTCAGGAAAATAGACTCCGTCGACGCTTAGGCTCTTCCCCGTGACCATCGCTGCCGCTTCACTGCTTTACCTCTCATCCACAGGCAGCCATGGACGTCGACATGAACGTGAAGGATGAGTTTGACGAAAAGAATCGAGAGCGGGAGCGAGAGGCTGACCGTGATAGGGAGAGAAGAGATAGGGAGAGGCGGGACCGCGATGCGAAGGACAGTGTGAGGGACCGCGATAGGGACAGGGACGTGCGCGACCGACGCGAATCTGGTATGTTTTACGCTCTGAAAGTTCGTTGGATGTGAGACTCACTTTCGATAACCAGGTCGTAGCCGCCGAAGCGACCACTGGGAGCCTGAGGAACGACGAAACGGTGACGTGAGTACCCGCCAAGTCATGCAAAGTTGCATTAAAGCTGAACAACGTTGTCCAGCAGCGTCGCAGGCGGTCAAGAAGCCGCACACGTTCTCGTTCCAGGAAGCGGTCTGCGTCTCCTCGCAGGCGTTCGCGTCGTTCTCGTACTCGTTCTCGGTCGCCTCGTTCGCGCTCGCGCTCGCGCAGCCGTGACCGTAGACCTGCTGATTCATTCCCCAAATCACTCGGTGGTCCGATGAACGCGCCGCACGAAGAGGCTACCGAGTTTGCGAAGGTCAGCAAGAGAGAAAACCGGGTCTACGTCGGCAACCTCAGCTACGACGTCAAGTACAGGGACCTGATGGAATTCATGAGGGGAGGTGGGTTGGGGAATTTCAGTTTGGTTTTGCGAGGTACTCGAGTGCAGAGGCGCAGTGGGCAGTGCAGCGATAGTGGAACGAGGAGGACGAGGACAGCGATGTTGCTCAAGGCCCCGGAGTTGATGTGGAGTTTCCGGTTTACTGACTCCTGGATGGCGAGTTGAGAGGAATGGTTATTGATGGGAGCTTTCTGTTGGTAGCGGGTGAGGTTCTCTTCGCCGAAGTTCTCGTTACGCCGACCGGCATCTCCAAGGGTTGTGGGTGAGTGAAACCGTATTTTCTTTTCCTGGCCATGGCTGAACGTCGTTGTCAGCATCGTCGAATTCGCGTCGCAAGAAGATGCTCAGCGATCGGTTCGTGAGCTTTCTGAGCAGGCATTGCTTGGGCGCCCTGTATTCATTCGTGAAGTAAGCATCACATTTTGAATGGCGACGGCGAGCTCTCAACATCCTTCAGGATCGCGAAAACGAGTCCCGGTTTGGTGCTACGCCTGTCCCAGGTAAGATTGGCATGGCTATGGCCGGACAGGGCTTGAACGCAGCTCCGCCACCGCGCCCTCCTCATCACAACTACTTTGGCTCCGGCCAGAACCCCGGGAATCAACTCTATGTCGGCAATGTATGTACTGCAAGTGCTCCTTTGAAATTTGTTACTGACATCAATAACTCGTAGTTGCCGTACCAAGCTGGCTGGCAGGACCTGAAGGACCTCTTCCGTTCCGCAGGCAACATCATTCGCGCCGACATCAACATTGGTGCCGATGGTCGCCCTAAGGGCTCCGGTACCGTTATCTTCGAGACATCCAAGGATGCCCAGCAGGCCATCGGTATGTATTCGTATATAGGCCCCCTGGCCCGATTTTGACCACTCTGCTAGGCATGTACAATGGCTTCGACTGGTACGGTCGCACACTTGAAGTCCGCGAGGTAAGCCATCGGTCATAATATGCGATCAGCTTCGCATTAACCTTTCATCCAGGACCGGTACGCTGGTCTTTCTGGTCCTGGCTCTTTCCGAGGCGGACTCCGTGGCCTTCGCGGCGCTGGCTTCCGTGGCGGGCCCAGGGGCGGCTTCCGTGGTGGTCCCCGTGGCGGGTACCCCGGAGGTCCCGCGGGCGCCGGCCGTGACTTCTCAAGCCAAGACCTCTACGCCGACTACTCGGGACCCGATCAGGGCGGCGTGGCTGGCGGCGCTGGTATGAGGATGGAAGGGTACAGCGGAGGGTACGCGGCGGGCAATGGATATGGTGCGGGTAGCGCCCCCACCTTCGACGCAGAGCCGAGCCAGCAGATCATGGTCCGCAACGTATGTGTTCCTCCTGCGTCTTTCCGCCCTTAACACACCGCTGACGTGTCAACAGCTGCCTTGGTCGACTGCAAACGAGGATCTGGTGGAGCTATTTGAAACGACCGGCCAGGTCGAGCTAGCCGAGATCCTTTTCGAAGGCACCCGCTCCAAGGGCTGCGGCGTCGTCCAGTTTGCGCAGGTCCCCGAGGCCGAGACCGCGATCGGTGCGTCTTTCGCGTATTGCCTGCTGCTTATTTGTGCTCACGTTGACTGCATACAGCCAAGTTCCAGGCGTACATGTACGGTGGGCGGCCGCTGGATGTTAGGTTCAACGACCGCTGGCACACCTTCACCCCCAGCGCTGCCAAAGGTGGTCAAGCCGCGCCGATGCAGGCTGAGGCTTAGGTTCCCTGTTTACATCTACATATCTTGAAACTATTCCGCATTTGCTGCCTCTACTCACAAAACATGCACTCTAAAAATCCTATCCAAAGCGAATGAGGTTTGATAAGTTAACTACCCTGCGCCGTGTTGCTTTGCGCTGTATGTACGCTGATGATGTTTATTGCTATGAACCACTCTTCACTCGTGTTCATGGCTACGCTCAAGCGTAACCGGATCTGTCACCTGTGTGATAAAAGGGATTTGCATACTAAGGAGTCAAGTTATGCGGGCATATGTCACACCTAGACCTCAGCAGTAGTGGACGCCAAAGTTATTCGACTTGCAGTCGTTGGACTTGGTGTTTACTCATCCGTGTGTCCCTGTATCCCAGTTTGCAACCAGAGAGGTTTTATACACCGGAGCGGCCGCCTACAACTTTCCTAGACAAGACGGCTTTGTGGCGCTCGGCAGCTTCCGTCAATCTACTGGGCCCTACAAGCCGTGAAAACTCATATGCAGTAAGCCATGGCACCAACAAGAGAGCAAATTTCAGGCAAAAGACTGGTGTCGTCGCACACTGGCATGTTAGCCTACATGGCGTAAACTTGAACTCATAGCGACAAGCTGTCAAAGCTCAGCAGCAAAGGATGATGGACCCCTACGTCGATAGGTCACGATTGAAAAGGCCTCGGTAAGGAAAACCTACGAGTGCGATCACTGGACCCATTGCAGCGTAGCCGAGAATGTGCATAGTGAACGTTCATTGGTGTACCATGATTATTCGGATGTGCTTCCCACATCAAAAGAGGTTTATCGGAGAAGCGGGTACCGAAGACAACGATCTTCGCCACCCCATATATGCAACGTGCCGAGAGACGATGGAGATTTTTTTATGCGAAGATCCCGTCGGATGCAGGGTCGCGGCATAACACTATCGTGAAATCAACCAACGTTCGTATGCAGGGGATAGCAAGCACCTTTCCTTAAATCCTTCGCGGTTTTCAAGGCAACAAGAATGCTGCAGATCTTATGCAAAGCGCACGAACGTGGCGATGTATCAAGGTTAGGTTCCCCGGTACCATTTGCGTACGTACACTGTACACACTGGCAGGCGGTCGTTCCAGCTGGCCCATGCATCTACTTGTAGCTGTCTGAGCAACGCCGCGTTTCGTGACAGTGAATGCGATGTATGTTTCCTGCTTGCCTTGTACTCTTGGTCGATGGCGTTTGGACTATGTCGATATTTCAGTTGCATGGAACATGAAGAGGATGGGCGCACTTCGCGCTTTGTCGGTGTCGACGTTGGTGAGAGCCTCCGATGTTTCGCCGGCGCGTCCTGGGCGCCTTTTCAAGGACCGAGGCCCGACAAGCCCGACATTCGGCTACGCTGATTGGCCGAAAAAGGACATTGTCGATGACGTGTGTGGATATCTGCTTTTCGCTGATTTCCTTTTGAGGCAGAGACCTTGGTCGATGGTCGTCAACTTTGAGATTTAAAGTCGGCCAGCCTTCATCCTCATCCTTCACCTACCCCTCACCGCCTTCTACTCTCTGCCCACCACCCGCAGGCAGACATGGACTCGTTCGCCGAACCACAACGCCGCCAGGAGTACTCCCTCTCCGAGGTTCGCGACCAAGTACACAGACTCGAGGAGGAACACCGCGCGAAGGGCATCGAGCTCTCGGGGCGCATCATCCATGTCACCCATTACCTCCCCTTCACCGGCTCGCTGAAGTCCAGCGGCCAAGGGTTGAGCGCGAGCGGTGAGCAAGCAGGCATCCTCAGCCCGCCGCAAACCCCGCCCGCGAAGGTGGCCGATATCCCGCCCTCACCGTCCGCAGAAGGACCCTCGCACCAGGAAGCCGCGCTCAAGAAGGCGAGCGACGAGCGGTGGAACGTCACCGTCCGTTACGGGCACTCGGCGATGGTCTCCGGCATCACTTCGCTCGCCGCGACCCACGAGCAGCTCTTTGTCGGCTGGACGGGCGACGTCTATGCCTCAACATCCGCGCCGCAAGCCAATGGCAGCAGCGGCATCACACCCTCACCACAGACGGAAAATTCCAAGGTCTCAACCAAGAACATCTCTGACGCCGACCGGGATGCCTTCGAACGTGTGCTGAACACGCAGGGCAGCAAGCTGTTGCTCAAGGAGGACGCGATTGGCCTAGAGGGAGGCGAGATCAAGAATGTCGAGTTCGCTCCCGTCTGGCTCGAGGATAAGCAGGCGCACGGTCACTACGACGGCTACTGCAAGCAAAGTGAGTCCGCCTCGTTCTGTTATTTTTCCTTCCTGTGCGCATACATCCACGCTCTGCTCGCGCCTGCCAAATCCAGTCTTCACCTTCCATCTTTCCTGACATCACTGCTTCAACTTTAATCTCACCGTCTCGTTCTCAATTCGCCGGGCCATCTGCCTTTTGACGTTCACGCTTTGCCGCCTCGCCTGCCTTTCCTGGCACTAACTCCCATCAACTCCTTCATCCGTCCCATCCAAGCACTTGGTCTCGCTTGCTTTGCACTTCCATCTCGTAAACGGGACTCCGCGCGGTGTTCTCGGCTTATCTTTGCGTTGCCCTCTCCGATATTCGTCCTGCGTGTGTTTCCGGTCAGAATCGCGTTCTCGGCCACGTTGACCTTATCTTTCTGTCTCAACGTGCTTTTCATCTTCGTGCAATATTACCTCGGCTCGTAATTCCGAAGGGATGCTAACCAATTCTTCTTCCAGTCCTTTGGCCGCTCTTCCACTACCTGCTCTGGCAAGACGTTGCGACGGAGTATGCAAGCGCAGATACCCACTGGGCGCCCTACGCCGCCGTAAACGAGGCTTTTGCCAAGGCTATTGAGCGGATATACAAGCCTGGTAAGCTTTGATCCGCTCGTTTCTCGATTTCAGCACGCATATACTTATATTTCGCTCCCTGAAAATAGGTGATTTGATCTGGATACACGACTACCACCTTCTCCTTGTTCCCAGCCTCATCCGCCAGGCTCTGCCCGATGCCGCAATCGGCCTCTTTGTCCACACGCCGTTCCCAAGCAGCGAAGTCTTCCGGTACGTATCTGGCTTTTCAACATGTATGCATGCGCAACATTCTGACTGTATCGCAGCTGCCTTCCTCGTCGCAAGGAAATCCTCGATGGCATGCTTGGCGCCAACCTCATCTGTTTCCAAACCTACTCCTACAGCCGGCACTTCACCTCTTCCTGTGTTCGCGTGTGTGGATACGAATCGACTTCGCGTGGAGGCATCGACGTGCAGGGACATGTCGCTAGCATCAGCTGGTGCCCGGTCGGTGTCGACGCTCAGCGCGTAAAGGGCGACTTGCAGAGGCCGGGTATCAAGCCCAAGCTTGAGGCGCTGAGTGCGCTGTACGAAGGCAAGAAGATTATCGTCGGGCGGGATAAGTTGGACGTCGTCAAGGGCGTGGTTCAGAAGGTTTGCTTTACGCCATCATATTCATAGAATCGTTTCTGACAGCTTGCTCTAGCTCCGTGCCTTCGAGAAACTCCTTCAGGACTACCCACAATGGGTTGGCAACGTCGTCCTTATTCAGGTCACTTCACCTGCTTTGTCGGACTCGCCCAAGCTTGAGCGTCAAGTATCCGAGCTCGTCTCCCACATCAACGGAGAGTACGGTTCTCTGGACTTCATCCCGGTCCATCATTAGTACGTGCATCGACGTCCTTCTCCCTTAAAAGTATACTCATGCGCATATAGCCACCAGACAATCAAGAAGGACGAGTTCTACGCCCTTCTCAGCGTTGCCGACCTCGGTGTCATCACTCCCCTGCGCGACGGTATGAACACCACCTCGATGGAGTTCGTCATTGCCCAAAACGAGACGAACAAGAGCCCGCTCATCCTCTCCGAGTTTATGGGTATCTCGAGTAACATGACCGAGGCGCTGCAGATCAACCCGTGGAACCTGGGCGAGGTCGCTGCCGCGATGCACCGCGGTCTGACCATGTCCGACGAGGAGAAGCTGTCGCGCCACGAGAAGCTGTACAAGGTCGTCACGACGCACACCTCGCACACGTGGGCTGCGAACCTCGCGCGGCTGCTGCTCGAGCAGCTCAGCAAGGTAAACCTCGCGAAGCGCACGCCGTTCATCCCCAAGGGCCAGCTCGAGCAGCACTACCTGTCCGCGCGCAAGCGGCTATTCCTCTTCGACTACGACGGCACGCTCTCGCCGATCGTCAAGGTGCCGAGCATGGCGGTTCCCTCGGAGCCGACGCTCGAGGCCCTCACCGCGCTCACGGCGGACCCGAAGAACATCGTGTACATCAT
This sequence comes from Terana coerulea, assembly GCA_024811115.1. Classification (NCBI taxonomy): domain Eukaryota; kingdom Fungi; phylum Basidiomycota; class Agaricomycetes; order Polyporales; family Phanerochaetaceae; genus Terana; species Terana coerulea. The sequence continues at coordinate 11,687 of JAKOGH010000730.1, read as the reverse complement.
CTCCGGACGCGACCAGGAGTTCCTCGAGCAACACCTCGGACACCTGAAGGGCCTTGGCATGTCCGCCGAGCACGGTGGCTTCATCCGCGAGCCTGGCTCGGCCGAGTGGCGCAACTTCACGGAGAACCTCGACATGAGCTGGATGGGCGAGGTGCTTGAGATCTTCAAGTACTACACGGAACGGACGACGGGCAGTCACATTGAGGTCAAGAAGAGCTCGATCACATGGCATTACCGCAGCTCGGACCCCGAGTGGGGTGAGTCTCTTGCTTTTTCCCTCCTCGCTGCGGCACACTGATCATTGCCGTACGCGTAGCCTGTTCCAGTGCCGTCAATGCCAGGACCTGCTTGAGAACAACCTTGCGCGCAAGAGGCCCATCGAGGTCCTCGTCGGCAAGAAGAACCTCGAGGTACGCCCGATCGCGGTCAACAAGGGCGAGATCGTGAAGCGGATCCTGTACTACAACCCCGACGCCGAGTTCGTCTTCTGCGCCGGCGACGACAAGACGGACGAGGACATGTTCCGCTCGCTGCTCCTCTTCCAGGGCGCGGACGAGCCGCCGTCGCCGTCCGGCACGGCCCCGGCGCCCGCGGCGGCGAAGGTCGTCATGGAGCCGCCGCTGTCCGTCACGCTGCTGAGCGGCAAGGGCGACGAGGAGTTCAAGCCGCGCGAGCTCGCGATCACGCGAGACGCGGTGTTCACGACTGCCGTCGGACACAGCAGCAAGCGCACACTCGCGGTGTGGCACGTCACGACCCCCGAGGAGGTTGTCGAGCACATGCTCGGCCTCGTCCACCCTCAACGGCGATGAGAAGGCGAACTTGTAGACGCACGATGAGAATGGACACGCGTACGAAAATAACGACAGAAGATACCCACGAAGGTTGTACTATACTAAATTATATTATACTCTAGATAGACATGTCTTTTGCTCTCGCCTCTGTATGCACGCATGAATGCCACACGAGTGCTTTCGGGTTCAATGTAAATTGCTTTTCTCTACACAGGCGTATTGACTGTATATCACGCGCGACGTCAGCACGCCGACTCCCGAATGTTAAAGGCGTGCCCGATTTACCGACCATTGCTCGTACGCGTACCACAGTATTGCTCAACCAACACTCTGCTTCTTGGACCGTGCTACATGACGTATGCACCTTTTCTTACCACCTGCACGATCGCGGCCTATGATGCGCATAAATCTGTACGCAAGAAGTTCCGGCACGCCAAGACGCATTTTCAGAGTCAGGACGTGCAGAGCTCGAGGGCTTCAATATTGTCGCTCAGCCCCTCAGGTCGGTGCTAAGTGTACGCCATCAACTGCAATTCCGCAGCATCTTCAGCTCAGCCCCATAGCCAGCCACAGTATTGCAAAATCTTGCAATTGAGGCAACGCCCAACGTTCCGGCGACACAGAGTGGGTGAACGTACGTTACAGACCATAACGTGTCGTACAGAGGATCTCCTCCTGCACAACCATCTTTGCCGTCCGCAGCACCTATCCATCTTCACAGCAGCGCAGCCGCCAATGCCGCTTTGGTTGGGTTCGGAGTACTGGTCGGCGTGCAAGTCCTGGCTAGATAACTCGCGGCTCGCACTTACAGGCTTGAGTTCCGTATATCTGCTACAGAAACTGCCACGGAAGCAGCCCATTGGGCCGTCACGGAAGTCAGAGCCGCGAGGGCTGCTGATCCCGCCTCAGGAGGACCCAGGGCCAGAAAGCCCCACGCAGCAATCCTGGGCAGGTTATGAGCGTCGAGTGAACCACAGAGATGGCTGACGCTTACCTCGCGAACTTCCAGCGTGCGCCCCACGTCCATGCTAGCAGGAGCAGGATTTGCTTGGCTTGCGAAGTGTTGAGAATTTTGACTAAAGCCTTGTCAACAGGGTTAGAAGTGTTAGAACGTGAACGCGTGAACGTTCGAATGTAAGTCGGGAGCGCGCTAAATGCAAGTGCGTGCAGCATCTCGTTAATCTTATCTGCGATTTACTACTTGTGGCGTCAGGCGCCGCAATGTTGCTGCCATTGCCGCTCGGTTGCTGCTTGGCTGCCGCTGCGACTCGCAAGCTACTACCATCTTCTGAACTGGAACGACCACGCTCCTCTGGAAGCCCACGCTCCGCTTCGCTCACGTCGGTACCGCCTCGCATGCTTCGTCGCCTTCCTCGCTGTTTCGCAACCTCCTCTAGACGGGCATATGACTCGCGTTCGTCGCGCGTTTGAGCCTGTTATTCAGCTAAACTGAAGCAGCTGTGAGAACATGAGGTCACTGGTTCCCTCCGGCATGCCGTCCTTGGATGTAGAGGCTATGGAAGAGATGTAGGGGGCGTATAAGTAGTAGAGGGAGCACAGAGGCTGGGCAACTCAAGCATCCTCCTACCTTGCACGCAGAAACCCGTCGACAACTATCACAAGCGAACACACAATATGGCGGACGCTATTTTGAACCAGGTTCACGCCAGCAGCATGCTCGACCTGCGGGGTGTTGTTACAGTTGTCACAGGCGGAGGCACGGTATGTGCATCTCATACGATGGGACGTACAGTAACCTTCTGATTTTCAACGCACAGGGCATTGGCCTTATGATTGCGTCCACTCTCATGTCTAACGGCGCAACCGTCCTCGTCATTGGGCCTGGCCAAAACGGACTCGATAGGTTCGCGTTACCATTTTTATGTCAGCATACAGCTTCCTTACTTGCGTCTTCAGACTTGCGGAGACGTACAACGGGGCCGCTGAGCGCACAGGAAAGCATGGCAGAATGTATGGCATTGAAGGAGATGTGAGCAAGAAGGTAATGTATCATTACTGGTCACACCCTACGAGACTGTTGATCGCGGATGCAGGAAGAGTCCTTGCGCTTAGCGGCCGAAGTTGGCAAGCGGGTTCCCCATGTCACCGTGCTCTTCAACAACGCTGGGTGCGCTTTCTTTACTTCCCAAACACATGCTACTTGCTGATGTGAACTATAGGATCACGGGCGGTAACTTCATCCGCCCGACCGAAGTCTCTGCCTCCGCATTCCAAAAGGCGTACTTCGACGACCTCAAGGAGGAAACCTTCGACAATGTCATCCACACGAACGCTACGGGCCCGTACTGGATGACCTTCGCATTCCTACCGCTGCTAGAGAAGTGGAAGGAGAGCGGCTTCAGAGGCGTCGGCGGGAAGCAGTTCGCACCGCAAGTCATCATGACGAGCAGCATGAACGGGTGGACGAAGGACCCAGCGACGTCCGGCTTTAGCTTCCCCTACATGTACTCCAAGTCCGCAATTGGTCACGCCACACAGACTCTTGCGCACGAGCTGCTTCCGCTGGGCATTCGCGTTAACGGCATCGCTCCAGGTAAGTAACACTATTGTGCGTTTACGAAGTAGGAACTCACAGCCTTGCGTGGCAGGCCTGTTCTTGACAGAGATGTCCGCCCCAGGGTCTTCAGACAGCCTTGGGGCCTCCCAGCATAAGGACATGAGTGTCTTCACTATCCAGATTCCCTGCTCTCAGCCTCCGCCGGAGGACGGATCGAAACCGCTTACCGCCGGCTCCAGAACGGACATGGGTGCCCTAGCTCTCTTTTTAGTCAGCAACTGGTTCGTCAATGGCGAGACTGTCTTGATTGACGGAGGAGTGTGTATTGCGTCGCTGCTCCCGGCAATGAGATCGCTGACCTCGCTGCTCTAGACCCTTCTGAAGCATCCCTCGTCCTTCTAAGCCTGGGAGCCCAATACTAGCCAGTAGTACCATGAGATGAACTCAGCCAGGTAGATATACGGCAACGCCATGGTCTGTATTGAGTAGAACCGTTGTGCAACACAGGTACCGTGATACATACATTTATTTCATACCATGAGGCTGTTGAACAAAAAAACTCGGGTTTTACTCGAACTAGTAACACTATCGGTAAACGGCGGGCATCGAAGCGATCGCCTTGCGCGTCTAAACCCTCCCGCAGTTAACCGCGACTGCCATGTTTGACCTCCGCGCCGTTCTTCCCATATCCGCGGCATTTTCACTACTTACCACAGGGATACTTGGAAACTGCGTTTCGTCACCAACGTGCCTCGCACGGTTCTCGATCTGTTAGGTGTTAGCGTACGCTCAGATTGCACATGGGCAGGTGAGTTCTCGGTCATCGACTTTTCCCTATACAGACAAGGACATCCCGTGCTTACAGTTTTGCATCATGCTTCTCGCTCAGAATGCGCAAGATCATCTATTCGACGGGCTTCTACTGCTGGTACCGGCCGTGCAAAAACAAGAGCTCGGGAAACCGGTCACAGCTGCGATCTGGCCGACAATGAGCGGGCTGATCTGGTCGCACCCTGAAGAGCACCGGAAGCCGAAGCTATGCTTGTCAGTTCGTAACTCATGCTACAATGTGAGTGGCTTGAAAGCTGACGTTGCCGCATCACGATAGTGATGAACGCTGGAGCACTGGATCGGAACCCCCGCTCGTCTCAAAATACTCGCTCCTGCTGCGTTTCACTACACCCGCCTCTTTTGTCCCGCCATAGTGCCTCTGCACTCTCAAGCGATTACTATGTCAGCAGACGCAGCAACTTCAGCCCATGATTTATCTGAATGGTATGTTGTCCTCCTGGAAAGGACAACTCTCAACGCTGACGTCCGTGTGTTCTGATATGCAGGGTGACGATGAGTTACATCAATGTAGCAGTAACGGGTTTGTCTCATTTTGATCAGTGCTGAGCCCGTTCCATATCTCATAAAACCCCAGCTCTTGTGGTCTATGAATACGTTAGCACCCTAAAAAGCGAAGTAACGATTGTTTGGACAAAGCGATTAACAGCGACGACACTTTTATTGCTTTCTGACTCCGCTGGATAATGGTGATAACTCAAGTGGTAGGATGGATATCAATAGCTTCCTGCAAAGGTAAGCATGCAACACTACCTCGTTACGAGCCAAACTGCTGATACTGTTGTCACCCAGAGGTTCGGCTTTCGATCACCACTCGCCAACGTTTGCTCATGAACCATCTCCGTAGCTGCGACGCGTTGAACATTACTTATGAGATCCTATCCTACTTCACTTGGGCACAAACAGCTTGTGAGTGGCCTACATTTTGAGTATAATTTTCACCAGGCTGATGCGGCGCAGTATTTTCCGCCTTCCGGGCATACGCTGTGTGCGGTCGTAATAAGGCCATTTTCTGTCTAATCTTTACCTTGGGCCTGGCGCCCATTGGAAGCAACCTTGTATGCGCTACTTCACGTCTTACTATGGCTCTTACCTCACCGCTGAGCCATGCAGTTCGTGTTAATACGCAGTACCAATCGATATATCCGTACACCCTTGGTCGAGTGCGCGCAAATGCTCGCCGCTTCGAGGAAGCAAGAAATCATGTTAGTCCCCCACTTGATTCTGTTGAATGCTGTTCTTACCCTTGCGAGAGCTGTGCGTGTAGCTATTTGTGTATCAGCGCGAGGCTCATATATGAATCCAGTACTCTCCGTCACCCGCGGGTCTTTGGTGGTCTCAGACGCTCTGGTTTTGGTGTTTACGTGGGTAAAGGCGTACGAGACACGGTCTACGGTCATCAAACGCGATCGCAGCTCTATCTGGACATGCTTGCTGCGTGACGGTGAGTACCGCAAAGCACTGACCCCGATATGGCACTGAATATTGAATGGCAGGTACGATCTACTTCCTGTGCGTTCACTTCAGATGACTTGCAACATCATGTTCGAATTTCTCACTGAGCCAGTGCGCTGCTTGCGATCAATGTCGCACACATCACTACCTTCAATCGAGTATGCACTCCTGCTTTCCGACGTATACTACCCTAACGAATCCATTCGACAGACCTTGAGCCGCGTCGGCGCTCTGACTGTTTCTATGGTATTTCCTTCCCAACACCCTATCACTCATGTCAGCCACATGTGCTGAATTTTCTCCTAGCCTCCGGTGCTCATCAACCGGTTTATTATCAATCTTCGCCAAGTGGACGACGCGAATGAGTCTTGGCCGTCTTTCTCTGGCCCTAAAATGGACAGCGGGATCACCTTTAGCAGTCTAGGAAATATCGGCGCGCTTTTGGATCATGGTGAAGACAGCGCAGTAATTTACGAGGAAGACGCAAGATCGATAGGCAGGGTGCCGATAATGGTCAGTGCGGGCCAGCTCCCCGACCACCTCTGGTCAAGAAAGGAATTCTCTGTGATGCCGTGAGAGCAAGGTGTGTTTTCCAGCCTTACAAGGACACGATAGCACTACCGGAAACTGAGCTATGTCTTCAGGCTTTGCGATTGTGGTTGCTTTGGAAGCCCTGGGCCTGGCCCGGCTCTGCGTTCGAACGGAGTTGCGTGTATGCGACTCGGTTTCCTGTACAATTTGCAAGATTTCTCGGAAATTGAAGCATGCAGTGCTCCCAAAGCGGCTCGTTCATTTAGTTGAACGCGAAGGTTCAGCGGTAATGAAGTCGGCTCCGCGTCTAGCTCACAACTACTATCACACAAACTTCAATCGTCCCACGCCTGTATCGTAGGCTGGTCGCAGCAAAGTTCGCGAGGCACTGCGTCATGGCATAAGGTGATCAGGTTCTGCCGCCGCGGCTTGTCCACGATTGACTTTGACTGGCTTCTGCCACCGCCACACGCAGAGCAAGAACAAGGGCATTTGATGTGTGCCGTCACGTTGCCGCACCCAGGGAAACACGCTGGATAAAACTGTCCACGGAGCGACACGCTATGGTCCCTTTCAGGCAAGTGTACATCACAGCGCTGCAGCCACGATTTTTGGCTGACGCTCTTTGTATCATGATAGTGATTTCCACCTGGCGCAAATAGCGTTAAGGGATGGGCAGTGCCTCCGTGCGCTGCAGGCCGCCGTTGGACGTTTCTCTTCCGACCTCAATGTGTCCCCCTCACAACGATTCAAGCCTGTCACTATGTCGTCATGTTTCTTTCCGCAGCGGCTGCATTGCTGGCACGGGACCCCACACAAGCCTCGCACTCGTACGTGAGATGGGACGCATTGTGCAATTTGGTCTAATAATCGACGTTGCCCAGAACACAGGCGGGATACATATCGACTGCCATGACCAGTTTGTGCCCCTTCCAACTCCTGGAATAATCGACACTGATCTTTTGTGCAATGCTGTAGCTCTCGTCATCTACGAGTATATTCTTACCCTTGGGGAAGAGGTCGAGATGGCGTGGCGGGCACGGCTCACTGCGACCTCCCTGCTGCTCATTTCGACTCGCTGGATAATGGTCCTCACGCAGATGCTCTATTGGATTTCGATTGCGTTGCAAGTACGTATACGCCATTCGCCCTCGAGGACGTATCGCATGCTCATGTTCTTGGCGCTTAGAGGTTCTTCTCCCACTTTCCGGCCTCATGGCTGGCAGCTTAAGCGATTATATTCGACAGATGCAGTCCCATGATTCTCACATATGCAGTGCTTACGTACATAAGCTATCTGCAGACCGCCCGTACGTCGTGTGTGTGCTCTCCCGGAGCATGAAGCTGACGTCGATTATAGTATTCTCTGCCTTGCGGGTATTCGCCATTTGCAACCGCAATTACGTGCTGTCCTTTGTGGTACTTCTGCTCGGAATGGCGCCCATCGCAAGCAATATTGTGAGTTCTTCTTGTGTCTGCTGCTGTGAATTAGGGTACTCACGTAACTTCCGAAATACTGGACCGGTAGACAGCTTACATTCGTCACACTACCGTCTACGCTCGGAGACCATTTAACCAATGCGTTGATATCACAACGTTTGAAGCGTCGCATAAGCTCAGCGTAATGTGAGTGGCATCGTTGTGACACAATGCTGCACTGGAATGCTGAATATTCAACCCAAGACGTAGGCTTATAACCGGTTGAAAGGCGATGAGAGTAGCCGCAACTGACGCGCCTCTTATAGTGCTAATAACTGTCCGAACGTCTCTGATTGCGGCGGACATGATTGTGATAGCACTCACTTGGATCAAGTTCTGTCAAACGCGGCCTTCTGTTGGGCTAGGATACAGGAGTAGATGGCTGTCCATATGGACATGCTTTGCTCGCGATGGTGAGTCATCTCAACATACTACGCGTTGTCACAGTTATGCTGAATACATTATTTGCAGGTACTCTATATTTTGCGTGAGTCGACCGGTGTTCTCCAGCCTTCCTGACATTACGCGTCGCTCAGACCTCTGGCATAATATAGTGTTCTGCTTGCGATCAATATAGCTCAGGTGTTGACCTTCAACCCCGTACGCACACCTTACGATTTCTGTATATGGTTCCTTCGCTAACTCTTGGCCGCTCCAACCAGAGTCAAGAGCGGGTAGGACCGCTGGCCGTCTCAATGGTAAATGCTACTGTGCACGGCTCACCCACCGTATACTTAGCTCCATTTGCAGCCTTCGGTTCTGATAAATCGCTTCATTATAAACCTTCGACAGCTTGGTCTCTCCGACGAGGACCGGCCACCACAGTCTTGCCAGGCAGTACACTCTGGAGGTGGCGTGCTGAGTAGTCTCGGGAACATAGGAGAGCCTCTGTCTCATGTACCGTTTAGCCGTGCTATAGACGAGGAAGCTTCACCACCGGTAGACTATGCGCCAACCGATGAGACCGCTAGGGACTCCGCTTGCGCTTCTTATCCGGATAGCTTACGTAGAAGTGTGGTTTCCCCAGTCATAGCGGCGCACACTAAGAAACAGCCTCAGCAGATGTATCCCTGTAGCTAATATTGTAATCGTACACTACATTTCTAGGCAAGCATATCGTACAGTAGCATGCAACGGAACATGATGATCCAGGAACCCCGAGTCCAACTCCAGCATAGATTACAAGTGGCTATTCTATCGGCCTCATCTCCATCTCGTTTTCCGTCGTGTCCGCGAGATCCGCCGCGAGCGGGTCTGCCGAGAGGGTCACACCGAGCTCGCCGTCCTCCATGCCGTCCAACAACGGCCTTGTACCGGTACCCCGCTACTCGCAGAAGCCTGCGTGCTCCCCAAGCTCGGCGAGGGAGGCGAACTGGAGCGGGAGCGCCGAGGTTTCCCACGACCTGCGAGTAGTGATGCGCGCCGTCGTGCTCATCGTTCTCGGTGAGCGTCATTCCAGGCATTTTTGACAGGTAGACGCCGCGCAGGTTGAGCATGAAGCGGCACAGGAAGATGACGGTGAACCTAGGCGTAGCAACATAGGAGTAAGGAAGGCGACACGCGGAAGAAATGTGAGTGAGGCTCACGCTTGGTTCCAGTACACCCACACGCCAAAAACGATGAAGTCCTAGAGCTTTGACTGAGGATGGACGCCAAACCGCGCATGCGGATAAAGCTTACCTGGCTGACCTGTAGATCCGAGTATGTGAAGGTTAGTGCGGCTACAAATCGTCCAACACGGAAAGACTGACCACCTGTGAAATAATCGAGATGACCTGAAGCGAGAATACGAGACTAGCGGCGGATGGTTGAGTATCACAATGACAGCGCCAAAGAGTAAACGATTTACATGAAGTATACCGTTCCTAAGGAATTAACGTTAGCGTTGGAAGACAGTATGCATGACGTGGTAGGCTGACCGTCTCGAAGGAGCAGGGTTGTGATAGGCGTCCGAATGCGTGTTGAACTTCTGGCTCTTCGAATGTCGAAGGTCTTCCAGGTGAGAATGAGCACGAAGATGTCCGCGGCAAGACTCATAGAGTCTGTGGTGATATGCACTGCAACATATTGAGCTTTGTCAGCACGTGAACACACCGTCGTGATCCCCGGTTCCACTTACGCCTGGATGACAGCGGTTAGGCCAATTGAAGAGAGTAATCAGGTTCGTGAATGCGAGACTTACGCGTGATACTCTTCGTCTGTAAGAGCGAAGAACGAAGCGCCGCAGCCGTACAAGGGAGGGCCGAATGCAATAGGCACGTAGTTACGTTGAATATACTAAGGCAAGTAGAACAGTTATCGAATAGCTGTAGTCACTAAAAGCCCTACGCACCACAGTGATGACTATTCGCCCCACGGCGAGGAAGAGCAAAGGAGCGAACGGTCTCCAATCTTTTGCGTAGATTGCGTATATTCGTACCGCCAGGAATACTGAATAGGGGTTAGCTATACCCGCTAAGGAGACGGACGAGATAGACATACCTCCGGTGACCAGTGTCCCTATATCTGTAAGAGTGTCATCCACCCGCAGGACCGGCACACAACTGTAACTCCAAATCAGGTTCAGTTGCACATCAGCTACGGTTGGGGGTGCGTACCTGCTATCCGAGTTGGTGACGAGGAACAAGCTGACCAACAACGTGATCCTTTCAAACGTCGCGACATAACGGGTGAGCAGAAACAGTAGCGTCGCGCCGCTGAACTTCCTCCGCCAGATGCTCTCTATCTCTTGCCGGAAGGTGATGGCATGGTCGTAGAAGAGCAAGACTGTCGAGATGGTCAGTAACTCGCCTGCGTCTTCCTGATGCCCGCGACTCACTCGAGGACGCTACAATGCAGTAGTTTTCGATAAACCCTGGATGTGAGACACGGTAAGCTTCCCCCAGCCCGCATGGCCGTGGCTGTGCTCACAATCGACTATACGCATCAAAGATGGCCTGTTCCAGCTGGGGATCGTTGTCCGAACTGTCCGACATGGAGTGGGGGACGGAAGGCGAAGCCCCTCGTCCAGTTCAAAGCCGAGGTTTTACATATCCGTGCCTCGCCCCGATTACATATGTCCGCCTATCTATGCAGCACGCTGCGATCACGCATCACCAGTGGCCCATATTTTGATCGGCGGTCTGGCAATCTCGCGCAGGCCGCAACCTCCCGAAGCCCCTGACCGCTGAAACAGGAGGGCATTCGCCGGTCAATGTCCTCGTCAGGCACAAATGGGCGCAGTGCCTGTCGGTCGAAGCTACAGTGACAAGCAGTGACACTGGGCGAAAGTGGGCGGCGTGGGGAAGCGTTCCGATGGTTGCTATCGGCATGTCTCAGGGTCTGGACTTTACTACTACTATCTCTACTAGAGGAACGCGGCCCATAGCCGCAGAGCCCTTGCTTGGGATGTGTAAATCACATGTGAGATAAGTGTCTGAATGGAGATTTGGTCATTACGAGGACCGCCCCTGCAAGCCCGGTTGAGAGAAGCAATATAAACTTCAAGACTTGGGCGAGATACATGAGGCTACTCCACCAGGTATGACTGCTTGAACTGGTTCAAACTGGGTGAAATTAGTGCATGGACGGACGCCGACTCGCCTCGCGGGCTTCGCCCGCTTCGGCTCGTTGGCGTAGTGAGACAGAGGGCGGCCCGGGAGAGAGCGACGGCCAATGTTAGGGACTTATGTAATCTGGGCGCTTGTTACACGAAAACCGGCTTCAATTAAGGGGGTCCCAGAACCCTTGTCAAGCAAGGGGATGCGTTGTAAGGTCGTCGGCAATATAATGATATGTACTTCAGACATTAAAGCTACTTAAGTGTAGGACGCAAGGGTGGTACAACCCTTGACACCACCCTGACAGCTCTTACGCGGCAGGCTAGTGGCGGGCTACCGGCGGAAGTAGGTCTTCAGCCAGACTCCTACCCGTCGCGGCTGGACGGAGAGGGAGGAGAGAGAGGGAGGAGGAGAAGGCGCTTGAGGGTCAGATCCATTCGCCCGATATTCCAAAGCCCTCCCTACCGTCCAGCCGCGACTGGCAAAAACAAAAGGTAAACAGATGATATAAGCATGATGGGA
>JAKOGH010000729.1:0-15350 GCA_024811115.1 Terana coerulea | reverse complement strand
GGTACCGTGATACATACATTTATTTCATACCATGAGGCTGTTGAACAAAAAAACTCGGGTTTTACTCGAACTAGTAACACTATCGGTAAACGGCGGGCATCGAAGCGATCGCCTTGCGCGTCTAAACCCTCCCGCAGTTAACCGCGACTGCCATGTTTGACCTCCGCGCCGTTCTTCCCATATCCGCGGCATTTTCACTACTTACCACAGGGATACTTGGAAACTGCGTTTCGTCACCAACGTGCCTCGCACGGTTCTCGATCTGTTAGGTGTTAGCGTACGCTCAGATTGCACATGGGCAGGTGAGTTCTCGGTCATCGACTTTTCCCTATACAGACAAGGACATCCCGTGCTTACAGTTTTGCATCATGCTTCTCGCTCAGAATGCGCAAGATCATCTATTCGACGGGCTTCTACTGCTGGTACCGGCCGTGCAAAAACAAGAGCTCGGGAAACCGGTCACAGCTGCGATCTGGCCGACAATGAGCGGGCTGATCTGGTCGCACCCTGAAGAGCACCGGAAGCCGAAGCTATGCTTGTCAGTTCGTAACTCATGCTACAATGTGAGTGGCTTGAAAGCTGACGTTGCCGCATCATGTTAGTGATGAACGCTGGAGCACTGGATCGGAACCGCCGCTCGTCTCAAAATACTCGCTCCTGCTGCGTTTCACTACACCCGCCTCTTTTGTCCCGCCATAGTGTCTCTGCGCTCTCAAGCGATTACCATGTCAGCAGACGCAGCAACTTCAGCCCATGATTTATCTGAATGGTATGTTGTCCTCCTGGAAAGGACAACTCTCGACGCTGACGTCCGTGTGTTCTGATATGCAGGGTGACAATGAGTTACATTAATGTAGCAGTAACGGGTTTGTCTCATTTTGATGAGTGCTGAGCCCGTTCCAAATCTCATAAAACCCCAGCTCTTGTGGTCTTCGAATACGTTAGCACCCTAAAAAGCGAAGTGACAATTGTTTGGACAAAGCGATTCACAGCGACGACACTCTTATTGCTTTCGACTCGCTGGATAATGGTGATAACTCAAGTGGTAGGATGGATATCAATAGCTTCCGCAAAGGTAAGCATGCAACACTCCCTCGTTACGCCAAAATGCTGATACTGTTGTCACCCAGAGGTTCGTCTTTCGATCACCACTCGCCAACGTTTGCTCAGGGACCATCTCCGTAGCTGCGACGCGTTGAACATTACTTATGAGATCCTATCCTACTTCACTTGGGCACAAACAGCTTGTGAGTGGCCTACATTTTGAGTATCATTTTCACCAGGCTGATGCGGCGCAGTATTTTCCGCCTTCCGGGCATACGCTGTGTGCGGTCGTAATAAGGCCATTTTCTGTCTAATCTTTACCTTGGGCCTGGCGCCCATTGGAAGCAACCTTGTATGCGCTACTTCACGTCTTACTATGGCTCTTACCTCACCGCTGAGCCATGCAGTTCGTGTTAATACGCAGTACCAATCGATATATCCGTACACCCTTGGTCGAGTGCGCGCAAATGCTCGCCGCTTCGAGGAAGCAAGAAATCATGTTAGTCCCCCACTTGATTCTGTTGAATGCTGTTCTTACCCTTGCGAGAGCTGTGCGTGTAGCTATTTGTGTATCAGCGCGAGGCTCATATATGAATCCAGTACTCTCCGTCACCCGCGGGTCTTTGGTGGTCTCAGACGCTCTGGTTTTGGTGTTTACGTGGGTAAAGGCGTACGAGACACGGTCTACGGTCATCAAACGCGATCGCAGCTCTATCTGGACATGCTTGCTGCGTGACGGTGAGTACCGCAAAGCACTGACCCCGATATGGCACTGAATATTGAATGGCAGGTACGATCTACTTCCTGTGCGTTCACTTCAGATGACTTGCAACATCATGTTCGAATTTCTCACTGAGCCAGTGCGCTGCTTGCGATCAATGTCGCACACATCACTACCTTCAATCGAGTATGCACTCCTGCTTTCCGACGTATACTACCCTAACGAATCCATTCGACAGACCTTGAGCCGCGTCGGCGCTCTGACTGTTTCTATGGTATTTCCTTCCCAACACCCTATCACTCATGTCAGCCACATGTGCTGAATTTTCTCCTAGCCTCCGGTGCTCATCAACCGGTTTATTATCAATCTTCGCCAAGTGGACGACGCGAATGAGTCTTGGCCGTCTTTCTCTGGCCCTAAAATGGACAGCGGGATCACCTTTAGCAGTCTAGGAAATATCGGCGCGCTTTTGGATCATGGTGAAGACAGCGCAGTAATTTACGAGGAAGACGCAAGATCGATAGGCAGGGTGCCGATAATGGTCAGTGCGGGCCAGCTCCCCGACCACCTCTGGTCAAGAAAGGAATTCTCTGTGATGCCGTGAGAGCAAGGTGTGTTTTCCAGCCTTACAAGGACACGATAGCACTACCGGAAACTGAGCTATGTCTTCAGGCTTTGCGATTGTGGTTGCTTTGGAAGCCCTGGGCCTGGCCCGGCTCTGCGTTCGAACGGAGTTGCGTGTATGCGACTCGGCTTCCTGTACAATTTGCAAGATTTCTCGGAAATTGAAGCATGCAGTGCTCCCAAAGCGGCTCGTTCATTTAGTCGAACGCGAAGGTTCAGCGGTAATGAAGTCGGCTCCGCGTCTAGCTCACAACTATCGCACAAACTTCAATCGTCCCACGCCTGTATCGTAGGCTGGTCGCAGCAAAGTTCGCGAGGCACTGCGTCATGGCATAAGGTGATCAGGTTCTGCCGCCGCGGCTTGCCCACGATTGACTTTGACTGGCTTCTGCCACCGCCACACGCAGAGCAAGAACAAGGGCATTTGATGTGTGCCGTCACGTTGCCGCACCCAGGGAAACACGCTGGATAAAACTGTCCACGGAGCGACACGCTATGGTCCCTTTCAGGCAAGTGTACATCACAGCGCTGCAGCCACGATTTTTGGCTGACGCTCTTTGTATCATGATAGTGATTTCCACCTGGCGCAAATAGCGTTAAGGGATGGGCAGTGCCTCCGTGCGCTGCAGGCCGCCGTTGGACGTTTCTCTTCCGACCTCAATGTGTCCCCCTCACAACGATTCAAGCCTGTCACTGTGTCGTCATGTTTCTTTCCGCAGCGGCTGCATTGCTGGCACGGGACCCCACACAAGCCTCGCACTCGTACGTGAGATGGGACGCATTGTGCAATTTGGTCTAATAATCGACGTTGCCTAGAATACAGGCGGGATACATATCGACTGCCATGACCAGTCTGTGCCCCTTCCAACTCCTAGAATAATCGACACTGATCTTTTGTGCAATGCTGTAGCTCTCGTCATCTACGAGTATATTCTTACCCTTGGGGAAGAGGTCGAGATGGCGTGGCGGGCACGGCTCACTGCGACCTCCCTGCTGCTCATTTCGACTCGCTGGATAATGGTCCTCACGCAGATGCTCTATTGGATTTCGATTGCGTTGCAAGTACGTATACGCCATTCGCCCTCGAGGATGTATCGCATGCTCATGTTCTTGGCGCTTAGAGGTTCTTCTCCCACTTTCCGGCCTCATGGCTGGCAGCTTAAGCGATTATATTCGACAGATGCAGCCCTATGATTCTCACATATGCAGTGCTTACGTACATAAGCTATCTGCAGACCGCCCGTACGTCGTGTGTGTGCTCTCCCGGAGCATGACGCTGACGTCGATTATAGTATTCTCCGCCTTGCGGGTATTCGCCATTTGCAACCGCAACTACGTGCTGTCCTTTGTGGTACTTCTGCTCGGAATGGCGCCCATCGCAAGCAATATTGTGAGTTCTTCTCGTGTCTGCTGCTGTGAATTAGGGTACTCACGTAACTCCCGGAATACTGGACCGGTAGACAGCTTACATTCGTCACACTACCGTCTACGCTCGGAGACCATTTAACCAATGCGTTGATATCACAACGTTTGAAGCGTCGCATAAGCTCAGCGTAATGTGAGTGGCATCGTTGTGACACAATGTTGCACTGGAATGCTGAATATTCAACCCAAGACGTAGGCTTATAACCGGTTGAAAGGCGATGAGAGTAGCCGCAACTGACGCGCCTCTTATAGTGCTAATAACTGTCCGAACGTCTCTGATTGCGGCGGACATGATTGTGATAGCACTCACTTGGAACAAGTTCTGTCAAACGCGGCCTTCTGTTGGGCTAGGATACAGGAGTAGATGGCTGTCCATATGGACATGCTTTGCTCGCGATGGTGAGTCATCTCAACATACTACGCGTTGTCACAGTTATGCTGAATACATTATTTGCAGGTACTCTATATTTTGCGTGAGTCGACCGGTGTTCTCCAGCCTTCCTGACATTACGCGTCGCTCAGACCTCTGGCATAATATAGTGTTCTGCTTGCGATCAATATAGCTCAGGTGTTGACCTTCAACCCCGTACGCACACCTTACGATTTCTGTATATGGTTCCTTCGCTAACTCTTGGCCGCTCCAACCAGAGTCAAGAGCGGGTAGGACCGCTGGCCGTCTCAATGGTAAATGCTACTGTGCACGGCTCACCCACCGTATACTTAGCTCCATTTGCAGCCTTCGGTTCTGATAAATCGCTTCATTATAAACCTTCGACAGCTTGGTCTCTCCGACGAGGACCGGCCACCACAGTCTTGCCAGGCAGTACACTCTGGAGGTGGCGTGCTGAGTAGTCTCGGGAACATAGGAGAGCCTCTGTCTCATGTACCGTTTAGCCGTGCTATAGACGAGGAAGCTTCACCACCGGTAGACTATGCGCCAACCGATGAGACCGCCAGGGACCCCGCTTGCGCTTCTTATCCGGATAGCTTACGTAGAAGTGTGGTTTCCCCAGTCATAGCGGCGCACACTAAGAAACAGCCTCAGCAGATGTATCCCTGTAGCTAATATTGTAATCGTACACTACATTTCTAGGCAAGCATATCGTACAGTAGCATGCAACGGAACATGATGATCCAGGAACCCCGAGTCCAACTCCAGCATAGATTACAAGTGGCTATTCTATCGGCCTCATCTCCATCTCGTTTTCCGTCGTGTCCGCGAGATCCGCCGCGAGCGGGTCTGCCGAGAGGGTCACACCGAGCTCGCCGTCCTCCATGCCGTCCAACAACGGCCTTGTACCGGTACCCCGCTACTCGCAGAAGCCTGCGTGCTCCCCAAGCTCGGCGAGGAGGCGAACCGGAGCGGGGCGCCGAGGTTTCCCACGACCTGCGAGTAGTGATGCGCGCCGTCGTGCTCATCGTTCTCGGTGAGCGTCATTCCAGGCATTTTTGACAGGTAGACGCCGCGCAGGTTGAGCATGAAGCGGCACAGGAAGATGACGGTGAACCTAGGCGTAGCAACATAGGAGTAAGGAAGGCGACACGCGGAAGAAATGTGAGTGAGGCTCACGCTTGGTTCCAGTACACCCACACGCCAAAAACGATGAAGTCCTAGAGCTTTGACTGAGGATGGACGCCAAACCGCGCATGCGGATAAAGCTTACCTGGCTGACCTGTAGATCCGAGTATGTGAAGGTTAGTGCGGCTACAAATCGTCCAACACGGAAAGACTGACCACCTGTGAAATAATCGAGATGACCTGAAGCGAGAATACGAGACTAGCGGCGGATGGTTGAGTATCACAATGACAGCGCCAAAGAGTAAACGATTTACATGAAGTATACCGTTCCTAAGGAATTAACGTTAGCGTTGGAAGACAGTATGCATGACGTGGTAGGCTGACCGTCTCGAAGGAGCAGGGTTGTGATAGGCGTCCGAATGCGTGTTGAACTTCTGGCTCTTCGAATGTCGAAGGTCTTCTTCCAGGTGAGAATGAGCACGAAGATGTCCGCGGCAAGACTCATAGAGTCTGTGGTGATATGCACTGCAACATATTGAGCTTTGTCAGCACGTGAACACACCGTCGTGATCCCCGGTTCCACTTACGCCTGGATGACAGCGGTTAGGCCAATTGAAGAGAGTAATCAGGTTCGTGAATGCGAGACTTACGCGTGATACTCTTCGTCTGTAAGAGCGAAGAACGAAGCGCCGCAGCCGTACAAGGGAGGGCCGAATGCAATAGGCACGTAGTTACGTTGAATATACTAAGGCAAGTAGAACAGTTATCGAATAGCTGTAGTCACTAAAAGCCCTACGCACCACAGTGATGACTATTCGCCCCACGGCGAGGAAGAGCAAAGGAGCGAACGGTCTCCAATCTTTTGCGTAGATTGCGTATATTCGTACCGCCAGGAATACTGAATAGGGGTTAGCTATACCCGCTAAGGAGACGGACGAGATAGACATACCTCCGGTGACCAGTGTCCCTATATCTGTAAGAGTGTCATCCACCCGCAGGACCGGCACACAACTGTAACTCCAAATCAGGTTCAGTTGCACATCAGCTACGGTTGGGGGTGCGTACCTGCTATCCGAGTTGGTGACGAGGAACAAGCTGACCAACAACGTGATCCTTTCAAACGTCGCGACATAACGGGTGAGCAGAAACAGTAGCGTCGCGCCGCTGAACTTCCTCCGCCAGATGCTCTCTATCTCTTGCCGGAAGGTGATGGCATGGTCGTAGAAGAGCAAGACTGTCGAGATGGTCAGTAACTCGCCTGCGTCTTCCTGATGCCCGCGACTCACTCGAGGACGCTACAATGCAGTAGTTTTCGATAACCCTGGATGTGAGACACGGTAAGCTTCCCCCAGCCCGCATGGCCGTGGCTGTGCTCACAATCGACTATACGCATCAAAGATGGCCTGTTCCAGCTGGGGATCGTTGTCCGAACTGTCCGACATGGAGTGGGGGACGGAAGGCGAAGCCCCTCGTCCAGTTCAAAGCCGAGGTTTTACATATCCGTGCCTCGCCCCGATTACATATGTCCGCCTATCTATGCAGCACGCTGCGATCACGCATCACCAGTGGCCCATATTTTGATCGGCGGTCTGGCAATCTCGCGCAGGCCGCAACCTCCCGAAGCCCCTGACCGCTGAAACAGGAGGGCATTCGCCGGTCAATGTCCTCGTCAGGCACAAATGGGCGCAGTGCCTGTCGGTCGAAGCTACAGTGACAAGCAGTGACACTGGGCGAAAGTGGGCGGCGTGGGGAAGCGTTCCGATGGTTGCTATCGGCATGTCTCAGGGTCTGGACTTTACTACTACTATCTCTACTAGAGGAACGCGGCCCATAGCCGCAGAGCCCTTGCTTGGGATGTGTAAAATCACAGGAGACATGTGAGATAAGTGTCTGAATGGAGATTTGGTCATTACGAGGACCGCCCCTGCAAGCCCGGTTGAGAGAAGCAATATAAACTTCAAGACTTGGGCGAGATACATGAGGCTACTCCACCAGGTATGACTGCTTGAACTGGTTCAAACTGGGTGAAATTAGTGCATGGACGGACGCCGACTCGCCTCGCGGGCTTCGCCCGCTTCGGCTCGTTGGCGTAGTGAGACAGAGGGCGGCCCGGGAGAGAGCGACGGCCAATGTTAGGGACTTATGTAATCTGGGCGCTTGTTACACGAAAACCGGCTTCAATTAAGGGGTCCCAGAACCCTTGTCAAGCAAGGGGATGCGTTGTAAGGTCGTCGGCAATATAATGATATGTACTTCAGACATTAAAGCTACTTAAGTGTAGGACGCAAGGGGTGGTACAACCCTTGACACCACCCCTGACAGCTCTTACGCGGCAGGCTAGTGGCGGGCTACCGGCGGAAGTAGGTCTTCAGCCAGACTCCTACCCGTCGCGGCTGGACGGAGAGGGAGGAGAGAGAGGGAGGAGGAGAAGGCGCTTGAGGGTCAGATCCATTCGCCCGATATTCCAAAGCCCTCCCTACCGTCCAGCCGCGACTGGCAAAAACAAAGGTAAACAGATGATATAAGCATGATGGGAGGATGCCGGCGTGCTGCCGAGCTTGAATTTCTGAGAAATCCCATCACTGTCATCAGCCGACTGCCCACATTCGTGAGGTTGGCTCGCTAACCTCATCTTCCACTGTGACATTGCTCAACGCACGTCTCGACTCTGCTTTGCAGGTGCATCATGAGACAGCTCAACAAATCTCAAAGAACCAGTACTCAGTGAGAGACTTTCCAGATAACAGTGACAAAATTAGTATCAGTACCTAGCGCTCTGACAGTGCATGCACCACTGGCACTGGCAGTACCGCTCACTCATTAGCGTGATGCTTGTAAGTATTGGTAGCTGCTGAGTAAAATGTTCATGGTATATAGGCCTGCTACACAGCACAACATCACGGTCAATATGTGTGACAGTGCGCTGTTCCTACCGGCAAGGTCAAGGCAAGGTATGCAGCGTATGCAGTGCTGAGCGCTGAGTGTGGACAGTCGGCTGATGGCATCATAGCAGTGATAGGATTTCTCAGAAATTCAAGCTCGGCAGCACGCCGGCATCCTCCCATCATGCTTATATCATCTGTTTACCTTTGTTTTTGCCAGTCGCGGCTGGACGGTAGGGAGGGCTTTGGAATATCGGGCGAATGGATCTGACCCTCAAGCGCCTTCTCCTCCTCCCTCTCTCTCCTCCCTCTCTGTCCAGCCGCAACGGGTAGGAGTCTGGTCTTCAGCGCTGTTGACGGCGGCAGAAGCAGAGGTCCCAGACATCCACAACCATTGATGGCGCATCAGATTGCTCTGCGTGGAACAGGATCGCCCGATCCGCGCAGGGCGCTTACATCCCTGCCTTCGTCCGTCACGATGTCCACAGTCCAGATATTCTCCACCGGATGAGCTGTAAGCTGTGACTATCCTCCTATGTGAGGTTTTGCTCATGTATACAGTAGTCACGAAATAAAACCGCATATTTTGCCATCAGTCTGCCAGAGCTATATATAGCTGAGCGCCGTCCCGACTTAAGGCGTTCCCACCGAACCACCACGCCATTTCCCGCCAGATATTCTGAGCTCAGTTAAAGAAGTCTGCCAAAATCCAAGAACCATTGAAAAATATGCTACTGAGTACACTTACCTCGCAAGTTTTCGTGCAGATTGAGTGTGGATGGTAAATAGCCATATGTGCGTCGGGGACTGACCCGTGACATCCGAGGCGCTGTGGTTCCGCAGCCATATCCCATCAAGCCATTGGAGTTTTGTTGAAGTCTACACCCGCGACGTTTGTATCCTCCAGCATTCAGCATGAGCAGCGTGGCTGCTACGCTTGACAGTACAGTCGAACTGGAGTACAGGCTCCCAACTAGCGTGAAGCCTACCCATTACGACCTCACCATTCGTACAGACTTGCAGAACCTACAGTATGACGGAGCTGTTATCGTCAGGTGTGCCATGACGCTAATAGTTTCTCTGCACCTACGCGTACTCAGTCGAGTTACAGCTTGGACGTTTTACAAGACACCAACGGTATCATATTCCATGCTGCTCAAGTGACTCTGCTACATGGCCTTCTCACGTCGTCAATCTCGGCTGAGCCCACGCTCATCGAGGCATCCGCCATCATGTTGGACGAGGATGCAGAACGAGCAGCGATTAATCTACCTACGACGCTTCCGAAGGGTACCAAAGTCAATCTGAAATTGACATTCGAGGGTCGCTTGAACGACTCAATGAAAGGATATTACCGGTCGTCGTGGGAGCGTGGGGAAAGACGTCCTACTATGCGCTCACACAGTTCGAGGTAAGTGCCATCAGTATACACCCCCGCGTTTTTGAAGCCCACAATTGTCGTCGCAGGCAACCGCTGCGAGATTCGCGTTTCCTTGCTGGGACGAGCCCGCACTCAAGGCTACATTTGCGATCACCATGGTGTCCCGCACCGATTCGGTCAACCTCTCGAACATGTCTGTCATCTCGGAAGATGCTTACGGACCGTCTCACGATTTGAAGATTGGCAAGGATGGCCTGTCTCAGCTACCGCTCTCCAGCACGATAACGGGCGGAGAAGGCCATTGGAAGATCACGCGGTTCGGGACGACTCCGCCAATGTCGACGTACCTCGTGGCCTGGGCGAACGGTCCGTTCGAATACCTCGAGGACTCGTACACAAGTCCCTTGAGCGGAACGGTGCGACCTCTGCGTCTATATGCCACTCCCGATCTTGTACGCCAAGGCCAGTTTGCTCTGGATGTGAAGAAGAAGGTGCTGCCTCTCTACGAGCAAGCGTTCGGTATCGAATACCCGCTCCCCAAACTGGACACCCTTGTCGTAAGTAAACGACTCGCTTGTCACCAAACATGAACTGACATCGTTGGTTCAACTGTCTACAGGCTGCCGATTTTGATGCAGGTGCGTCATGATACCACATAGGCCAAGACCAGCAAGCTCATTTTCTGGCAGGAGCAATGGAAAATTGGGTATATCAGAAAGCATATTATATGTTAACTGTTGCTAACCTGCTCGCGACTCGGGCAGGGCCTTATAACAGGTCGTACATCCGCGTCATTGGTGGACGCGACACACGCCGACCTGAGCGGTATGAAAAACGTCGCTACTGGTGAAAGCCATGAAGTCGCACATATGTGGTTCGCCTTTTATCCCTTGCACGATGTTGGGCACAGGGAAAGCTGAGTGAGCGACTCAGGTTCGGGAATATTGCGACGATGGAGTGGTGGGACACTTTATATCTCAAAGAAGGCACGTCGGTCGGTTTTTGACCCGGAAAGACATTGACTGAACCTGAGATGCAGGATTCGCGCGCCTGGTACGTCTACACCTCGCAGGAGTATGGTGAAAACTGATCGTGATTATAGATGGGCGAAGTCGTCATCTTAGGTACGCGAATATTGACTCCTTGGTGTCCACATCCACTGACATTGCATCGAAGACAAGTAAGGGTAGAGGTGCCGCAAATGAATAAGACCTAACAGCGTTCTACCCAGGATATTCCCGGAGTGGAAACTGAACTCAATTTTCATTCCCCACACCTTGAACAGCGCCTTGCGACTGGACTCTATATTGTCATCGCATCCCGTTGAGGTTGAATGCAAGGACTCTCGCACCATCTCTCAGGTATGTCCTCTTCCGTTGTATTATACATCGTGCTGATAACGTCTTGACGATATTGTCAGATATTCGACTCGTTGTCTTACGACAAGTCTGCGTCAGGTGCATTTGCATGAATCACTCTTTTTCGCTTTGGGTAGCTGAACTGATTGCACCTCCTAGTCTTGCGGATGTTATTATTTTACGTAGGCGAGGAGACGTTTCTGAAGGGCGTCTCCATCTACTTGAAGAGCCATTTGTATGGGACTACTGTCACAAAGGATCTCTGGGAAGGCATAGCTACTGCTAGTGGTAAGTATTTTGCTCCATAGTGATACCCTAACTCACGGAGAAAAGGTCTTGACATCACGAACATCATGGACACCTGGGCCAAAAAGTGGGCTTTGGAATTTGCGCTTTATTGATGTTTGGTATAACCAGCCGTCGGTTGACTAGGTTGGATATCCACTGCTGACGGTTACTGAGTTGGACGGTGGGATTCGTGTCAGACAAGATCGCTTTCTCGCGACCGGCCCCGCTGATGAGATGGACAATCAAACAATCTGGTAAGTACTGTGGTGCAACTGGTACCTTTCATTTGTGCTAATCTCAACAGGTCGATCCCCGTGTTTCTCGTTGGAACAGACCTGCACGGCAAGCCGTTAGCTGATAGTACGCTGCTCCTGGATGAACGAGAGAAATTCTTTCCCCTTGATACGTCGAAGCCGTTCAAACTGAACAGTGGCACAGTGGGCTTCTGTGAGTCTGTTATCTTGTGTATGGCTGTACAATGCAGCTAACTGTTTGTGTGTCTCCTAGACCGCGTACTCTATGGCTCCTAAACGTCTCGTGGCGATCGCGAACGAGGCTGCTAAGGCAGAGTCACCGTTCTCTCTGGACGATAAGATTGGTCTCCTCTGCGACGCAGTTCCCTTGCGAAAGCGGGATATTTGGAGATGAGCGCTTTGCTGTCTCTGTACGATGCGTTCCGCAATGAGCAAGAGGGTGCGTGGTTACTGCGGCTGCTGTGCCTTGCTCTCACGTGGTCATACACAGGCCTTGTTTGGAGAAGTATCGGTTATGGGCTTGCCCAAATCACGTCCACTTGGTTTGAGTATCCTGATGTCGTGCGAAGGCTCAACATCTTCCGACGAGTGTGTATACCTGGAATGTTCTGTTTCCGTACTTACTGACAGCCCGCATAGAGTCTCTTTGCGCCAATTGTGGAAAGACTTGGCTATGAGTATCCTGAAGGAGAGGATGTGGACCTTCGAGAGCTCCGGACGCTGGCGATCTCTGCTGCCGCCCATGCAGAAGACGAAAAGTGGGTCAATTTTCGGAGCAACTCTTCAGCATTTTTCGTTAAATATTTATTTACAATACAGGGTCGTGAAGGAACTTACGGATCGCTTCCGGCGTGCGATTGAGACTGGAGACGACTCCTGTATTCCACCCGATCTGATCACTCTTACCTATTGCATCGTTAGTTGCATTTCGAGTTGCTTGATATTTGGTGCTATCTCTTACACTCATCGAATGACTAGGCCGTCAAGCACGGTGGGCATTCGGACTACACCGCTATCATGCAATTCCTGTCGAAACCAAAGAATCCGACCGTTGGTATGGCATGCATGCGCGCTCTCGGATGGACGAATGACGCCAAGCTTCGAGGTCAGGATTCTGTCTTCTCAGTATTCTTGGCGATTGACTCAAAATTGCAGAGAAAACCTGGGAGTATCTGATCAACAAGTCTCGCAACCAAGACCTATTTTCGCTGTTCGATGGTTTGACGGAAAATCCCCAAACTAGACACTTCACCATGGAACACTTCAAAGCCGATTATGATGCGGTAAGCTCACATTCGAGACTAAATGCTTTGTGATGATAGATACATTATCTTTAGATATACGAGCGGGTTAAGCAAACCGCCAGCGTGAGATTCCTGTTCGAGGTATGCTAATTCGAACATTTGCCGCGTGTGATCCAGTCCAAGTGACCTTTGCGGCAGGATATATTCAGCTATTTCTCGTCGTATGATGACTATACGGCCATAAAGACATTCTTCGAGGTGCGTTCTGCCTTGCTTGTGTTAGCAAGCTGGAGCGGACAATAACACAGTGGTAACTGCGCAGAAGCAAGACACTTCGAAATATCAGATGGGTATAGACCATGCGCTCGACAGCACCAAATCTAGGGCGGAATGGATCAAGGTGCGCACTTCAACGTTATATGGCAGTGTAGTACTGCGAACGCTTACTATCGGGAATGGCTGTAGCATTCTTCGCACGGGCTACGCACTTGGCTGGAGGCTAACACCCCATGATTCGAAGGTTACTGATGCATGGACCGCGGAGAGGAGCGCACGGTATTATTTGTATCTGGCTTTTTGAATACCTCTTGTGCCATGCCGATGCTTTACAACATTGTTACTGATTCGCTCGTCTATCCTTCACGGCGGTAAGAGGTACACGGGGTCTCTCTGAGTTCGCCTGACGGTTATGAGGCAGACGCCAAGTGTAGGGCTTAGCGCTTGCGTAGCTGCCTCTTGCTTCGGGGTGCTCTTGACATTCTCCTCATCTTCGTCTTCCGGTTCAGGTGTAACCACTGGCTCCTTCTCCCGCTTGCGCCCCTGTATTGTCGCTATCTTAGAAACTAACACCCGCCTCGCAGCCCTGACTAGTTACTCATGTCTGTTCGGCTATCCCCATGTTTAGCACAACCTGCTTGTGTGTGCTATTTGTCCTCAACGCTGCTTGCATGCCATTAGTACTCGTAGCATGTTCTCAAGAGCTTCGGAATATTTATTCAAACAAGAGGCGCCTTCGCTTCGCTCCGGGGAGGGGCTCAGCCTGGCGTTGGGTTAGGGTGGCGTTGGGCGAGGCTGTCTGCTACGAAGGTGCCGGTCGCGAGTTTACTACGGCTACGGCTAACGTGTAGTACGGCTGCAGATGGATAAACTGAACAGACAAAAAATGCCGCTGCCAGTACAAAGTGAAGAGGCACAGTTGGCATATATACGCACCGGAAGGCAGAGGAGACGCGTAAGTACTTGCCAGAAATTGCCAGAAGTGGCGGGCTAGGCCGGAACCAAGGGGTACGCAGGAATAAGCGCCCGCACGTGGGGGCGGGGAGGGGGTCCCTCGAGGGCCTTTAGCAATATTTTATTTTTCACCTTATAATTCCAATTTATGTACTTCCACGCACATCTGCTATTTCTTGCACACTGTAAAAGTGTGAATCTGCACAATCTTAGCTGATGTATGGGTGCGGTGAGCATGCCCACCAGAAAGGGAAGGTAACAGTCACACTTGTCGCTTCATGTTTTCTATCGCTCGTCACGCCGACCTGCTGCCGACCTAGTCTCCTCACTGCTGTTGCCCATACCCAGCTAGAAACGCCCCAACCAGGCCAAAAGACACCAGTGCAGAATAAAATGAAGCTACTAGTCATGTGGTGCTTGGTGAGTGTTTGTGTTTTATGTGAAATTCTGGGGGAACCCGACACTCATTCAGAGTTCAGGCCTAGTAGGATGCGTGCACATTGGTGGCTCACGTTGAACGCAATGTCCACCACCTATGCGAGACCTGCTATCCCAGCTCTGCAAGAGCCAGAATGCGACGGAGAGCACAGACCTGCGAAGAACAGCACTTGACTCAGACATGCTTTCGTAACCTTGCGGACTGGACGTCACTCTCTGCTGCCAACATGAAGCATTAGCCCAACAAATCACAGATGCTATGGAGGCTGCAAGGATGGTTTGGTCAGGAATCAAGCTTTGAACAACGGTTGTAGTCAATAGGTGTGTTCCACATCTCTCTACACAGAATCCCTTAGCTCGCAGGAGCTGTTGTACACAAGTCTCTACAACCCGTGCCAAATCAAAGCCACAGAGGAAGCAATGCACAAACATGCAAGTGTTGTTGCTGATACCTGGGCTCAATACTACTATAGAGGCTCGGGAGAATGCTGTATATTACGGCTGGGTACTAGATTGATAAGTTCTAGTGATTGGCAAGGGTAAACCCCATGCTTAGAGGGCAACCCTTACCCTTACCCTTCAAAACCCTTACCCTCACAAAGGGTAGGGGTTGAGGTGGATTACCTTCAAACCCTTGCCAAAATAGGCTAAAAATGGTGCTTCAAGTGCTTTTTCCATTCACTTATAATGTTAGTCTTCTATTTAAGTAGCTTGCATTGGTATAGAAAGTACTTATGATACCTGCAGCTCTCTCTAGCAACATGCCTGGCATTTAAATGCAGACCCCTGCCGAGTGAGGGGGTTAATCTTCCTTGACCCTTACCCTTACCCTCCATACTCTTACCCTTAACCCTTGGAGAGTTTGCAAACTCCTGCCTATTACTATTGATAACAGTTGTACGTTGAGATAATCGATATATTGCCTTATATAGACCGTGTGAA
>JAKOGH010000728.1:0-57561 GCA_024811115.1 Terana coerulea | reverse complement strand
AGCGGAACGGTGCGACCTCTGCGTCTATATGCCACTCCGATCTTGTACGCCAAGGCCAGTTTGCTCTGGATGTGAAGAAGAAGGTGCTGCCTCTCTACGAGCAAGCGTTCGGTATCGAATACCCGCTCCCCAAACTGGACACCCTTGTCGTAAGTAAACGACTCGCTTGTCACCAAACATGAACTGACATCGTTGGTTCAACTGTCTACAGGCTGCCGATTTTGATGCAGGTGCGTCATGATACCATATAGGCCAAGACCAGCAAGCTCACTTTCTGGCAGGAGCAATGGAAAATTGGGTATATCAGAAAGCATATTATATGTTAACTGTTGCTAACCTGCTCGCGACTCGGGCAGGGCCTTATAACAGGTCGTACATCCGCGTCATTGGTGGACGCGACACACGCCGACCTGAGCAGTATGAAAACGTCGCTACTGGTGAAAGCCATGAAGTCGCACATATGTGGTTCGCCTTTTATCCCTTGCACGATGTTGGGCACAGGGAAAGCTGAGTGAGCGACTCAGGTTCGGGAATATTGCGACGATGGAGTGGTGGGACACTTTATATCTCAAAGAAGGCACGTCCGCACGGTTTTTGACCCGGAAAGACATTGACTGAACCTGAGATGCAGGATTCGCGCGCCTGGTACGTCTACACCTCGCAGGAGTGTGGTGAAAACTGATCGTGATTATAGATGGGCGAAGTCGTCATCTTAGGTACGCAAATATTGACTCCTTGGTGTCCACATCCACTGACATTGCATCGAAGACAAGTAAGGGTAGAGGTGCCGCAAATGAATAAGACCTAACAGCGTTCTACCCAGGATATTCCCGGAGTGGAAACTGAACTCAATTTTCATTCCCCACACCTTGAACAACGCCTTGCGACTGGACTCTATATTGTCATCGCATCCCGTTGAGGTTGAATGCAAGGACTCTCGCACCATCTCTCAGGTATGTCCTCTTCCGTTGTATTATACATCGTGCTGATAACGTCTTGACGATATTGTCAGATATTCGACTCGTTGTCTTACGACAAGTCTGCGTCAGGTGCATTTGCATGAATCACTCTTTTTCGCTTTGGGTAGCTGAACTGATTGCACCTCCTAGTCTTGCGGATGTTATTATTTTACGTAGGCGAGGAGACGTTTCTGAAGGGCGTCTCCATCTACTTGAAGAGCCATTTGTATGGGACTACTGTCACAAAGGATCTCTGGGAAGGCATAGCTACTGCTAGTGGTAAGTATTTTGCTCCATAGTGATACCCTAACTCACGGAGAAAAGGTCTTGACATCACGAACATCATGGACACCTGGGCCAAAAAGTGGGCTTTGGAATTTGCGCTTTATTGATGTTTGGTATAACCAGCCGTCGGTTGACTAGGTTGGATATCCACTGCTGACGGTTACTGAGTTGGACGGTGGGATTCGTGTCAGACAAGATCGCTTTCTCGCGACCGGCCCCGCTGATGAGATGGACAATCAAACAATCTGGTAAGTACTGTGGTGCAACTGGTACCTTTCATTTGTGCTAATCTCAACAGGTCGATCCCCGTGTTTCTCGTTGGAACAGACCTGCACGGCAAGCCGTTAGCTGATAGTACGCTGCTCCTGGATGAACGAGAGAAATTCTTTCCCCTTGATACGTCGAAGCCGTTCAAACTGAACAGTGGCACAGTGGGCTTCTGTGAGTCTGTTATCTTGTGTATGGCTGTACAATGCAGCTAACTGTTTGTGTGTCTCCTAGACCGCGTACTCTATGGTCCTAAACGTCTCGTGGCGATCGCGAACGAGGCTGCTAAGGCAGAGTCACCGTTCTCTCTGGACGATAAGATTGGTCTCCTCTGCGACGCAGTTCCCCTTGCGAAAGCGGGATATTTGGAGATGAGCGCTTTGCTGTCTCTGTACGATGCGTTCCGCAATGAGCAAGAGGGTGCGTGGTTACTGCGGCTGCTGTGCCTTGCTCTCACGTGGTCATACACAGGCCTTGTTTGGAGAAGTATCGGTTATGGGCTTGCCCAAATCGCGTCCACTTGGTTTGAGTATCCTGATGTCGTGCGAAGGCTCAACATCTTCCGACGAGTGTGTATACCTGGAATGTTCTGTTTCCGTACTTACTGACAGCCCGCATAGAGTCTCTTTGCGCCAATTGTGGAAAGACTTGGCTATGAGTATCCTGAAGGAGAGGATGTGGACCTTCGAGAGCTCCGGACGCTGGCGATCTCTGCTGCCGCCCATGCAGAAGACGAAAAGTGGGTCAATTTTCGGAGCAACTCTTCAGCATTTTTCGTTAAATATTTATTTACAATACAGGGTCGTGAAGGAACTTACGGATCGCTTCCGGCGTGCGATTGAGACTGGAGACGACTCCTGTATTCCACCCGATCTGATCACTCTTACCTATTGCATCGTTAGTTGCATTTCGAGTTGCTTGATATTTGGTGCTATCTCTTACACTCATCGAATGACTAGGCCGTCAAGCACGGTGGGCATTCGGACTACACCGCTATCATGCAATTCCTGTCGAAACCAAAGAATCCGACCGTTGGTATGGCATGCATGCGCGCTCTCGGATGGACGAATGACGCCAAGCTTCGAGGTCAGGATTCTGTCTTCTCAGTATTCTTGGCGATTGACTCAAAATTGCAGAGAAAACCTGGGAGTATCTGATCAACAAGTCTCGCAACCAAGACCTATTTTCGCTGTTCGATGGTTTGACGGAAAATCCCCAAACTAGACACTTCACCATGGAACACTTCAAAGCCGATTATGATGCGGTAAGCTCACATTCGAGACTAAATGCTTTGTGATGATAGATACATTATCTTTAGATATACGAGCGGGTTAAGCAAACCGCCAGCGTGAGATTCCTGTTCGAGGTATGCTAATTCGAACATTTGCCGCGTGTGATCCAGTCCAAGTGACCTTTGCGGCAGGATATATTCAGCTATTTCTCGTCGTATGATGACTATACGGCCATAAAGACATTCTTCGAGGTGCGTTCTGCCTTGCTTGTGTTAGCAAGCTGGGCGGACAATAACACAGTGGTAACTGCGCAGAAGCAAGACACTTCGAAATATCAGATGGGTATAGACCATGCGCTCGACAGCACCAAATCTAGGGCGGAATGGATCAAGGTGCGCACTTCAACGTTATATGGCAGTGTAGTACTGCGAACGCTTACTATCGGGAATGGCTGTAGCATTCTTCGCACGGGCTACGCACTTGGCTGGAGGCTAACACCCCATGATTCGAAGGTTACTGATGCATGGACCGCGGAGAGGAGCGCACGGTATTATTTGTATCTGGCTTTTTGAATACCTCTTGTGCCATGCCGATGCTTTACAACATTGTTACTGATTCGCTCGTCTATCCTTCACGGCGGTAAGAGGTACACGGGGTCTCTCTGAGTTCGCCTGACGGTTATGAGGCAGACGCCAAGTGTAGGGCTTAGCGCTTGCGTAGCTGCCTCTTGCTTCGGGGTGCTCTTGACATTCTCCTCATCTTCGTCTTCCGGTTCAGGTGTAACCACTGGCTCCTTCTCCGCTTGCGCCCCTGTATTGTCGCTATCTTAGAAACTAACACCCGCCTCGCAGCCCTGACTAGTTACTCATGTCTGTTCGGCTATCCCCATGTTTAGCACAACCTGCTTGTGTGTGCTATTTGTCCTCAACGCTGCTTGCATGCCATTAGTACTCGTAGCATGTTCTCAAGAGCTTCGGAATATTTATTCAAACAAGAGGCGCCTTCGCTTCGCTCCGGGGAGGGGCTCAGCCTGGCGTTGGGTTAGGGTGGCGTTGGGCGAGGCTGTCTGCTACGAAGGTGCCGGTCGCGAGTTTACTACGGCTACGGCTAACGTGTAGTACGGCTGCAGATGGATAAACTGAACAGACAAAAAATGCCGCTGCCAGTACAAAGTGAAGAGGCACAGTTGGCATATATACGCACCGGAAGGCAGAGGAGACGCGTAAGTACTTGCCAGAAATTGCCAGAAGTGGCGGGCTAGGCCGGAACCAAGGGGTACGCAGGAATAAGCGCCCGCACGTGGGGGCGGGGGAGGGGGGTCCCTCGAGGGCCTTTAGCAATATTTTATTTTTTCACCTTATAATTCCAATTTATGTACTTCCACGCACATCTGCTATTTCTTGCACACTGTAAAAGTGTGAATCTGCACAATCTTAGCTGATGTATGGGTGCGGTGAGCATGCCCACCAGAAAGGGAAGGTAACAGTCACACTTGTCGCTTCATGTTTTCTATCGCTCGTCACGCCGACCTGCTGCCGACCTAGTCTCCTCACTGCTGTTGCCCATACCCAGCTAGAAACGCCCCAACCAGGCCAAAAGACACCAGTGCAGAATAAAATGAAGCTACTAGTCATGTGGTGCTTGGTGAGTGTTTGTGTTTTGTGTAAATTCTGGGGAACCGACACTCATTCAGAGTTCAGGCCTAGTAGGATGCGTGCACATTGGTGGCTCACGTTGAACGCAATGTCCACCACCTATGCGAGACCTGCTATCCCAGCTCTGCAAGAGCCAGAATGCGACGGAGAGCACAGACCTGCGAAGAACAGCACTTGACTCAGACATGCTTTCGTAACCTTGCCGGACTGGACGTCACTCTCTGCTGCCAACATGAAGCATTAGCCCAACAAATCACAGATGCTATGGAGGCTGCAAGGATGGTTTGGTCAGGAATCAAGCTTTGAACAACGGTTGTAGTCAATAGGTGTGTTCCACATCTCTCTACACAGAATCCCTTAGCTCGCAGGAGCTGTTGTACACAAGTCTCTACAACCCGTGCCAAATCAAAGCCACAGAGGGAAGCAATGCACAAACATGCAAGTGTTGTTGCTGATACTGGGCTCAATGCTACTGTAGAGGGCTCGGAGAATGCTGTATATTACGGCTGGGTACTAGATTGATAAGTTCTAGTGATTGGCAAGGGTAAACCCCCATGCTTAGAGGGCAACCCTTACCCTTACCCTTCAAAACCCTTACCCTCACAAAGGGTAAGGGTTGAGGGTTACCCTTCAAACCCTTGCCAAAATAGGCTAAAAATGGTGCTTCAAGTGCTTTTTCCATTCACTTATAATGTTAGTCTTCTATTTAAGTAGCTTGCATTGGTATAGAAAGTACTTATGATACCTGCAGCTCTCTCAGCAACATGCCTGGCATTTAAATGCAGACCCCTGCCAAGCGAGGGGTTAATCTTCCTTGACCCTTACCCTTACCCTCCATACTCTTACCCTTAACCCTTGGAGAGTTTGCAAACTCCTGCCTATTACTATTGATAACAGCTTGTACGTTGAGATAATCGATATATTGCCTTATATAGACCGTGTGAATGATTGGGATTTGCCGAGGGAGGGAGGGGGGTCCCTGAGAGGCCCTTAGTCAACTTTCATGATGTTACGTACACTGTGCTAGGGAACCCACACGCACAACATGTGAGACGCTCATTGAAAAAGGAATATCTGGCGCCTGCAGATCGCGCGCCAAACATGTGTAATTCACAGAATTTCTGGTACAAAATCAGTGTGTTTACATTCTCACATGCCTGACACATGTCCGCTCACATACTGAGGATGAGGATTTATGTGTGACTGTATCATGCAGCTCTATGCATCGTAACCATTCTGTTCACACCTAGTGATTGGCAAAGGTAAACCCTCCATGCTTAGAGGCTAACCCTTACTCTTACCCTTCAAAACCCTTACCCTCATGAAGGGTAAGGGTTGGGGGTTACCCTTCAAACCCTTGCCAAAATGGGCAGAAAATGGTGCTTTGAGTGCTTTTTTCATTCAATCATAATGTCAGCCTTCTTTTGAGTAGCTTGCATTGATATAGAAAGCACTCACAACACTTGCAGCTCTATCCAGCAACATGTCTGCTATTTGAATGCAGACCCCTGCCAGACAAGGGTTAACTTTTCCCAACCCTTACCCTTACCCTCCATACCCTTACCTTTAACCCTCCAAGGGTTTGCAAACCCCTGCCTATCACTGTTCACACCTTCACATATATTTGCTTTCAGCAGAGTTTACTGAGAAATATATTTTGGAATAGGCCCTGTAGTCTATGTATATGTACTCTACTATGAAGGCTAGCCACTACCTATGTTCACCATCACATAACCCTCTAATCCATCAGGTAACTTCATGAGCAATGCTGGCAGGCTTTGGTATATTTAGAGACAACACACAGACTAAACCTATATGAGATGCCATGATTAGTCTACTTAGTGCAAACGGTCAAGTATCCAACTCACCAGCATGGCCACATGCCTCACAACACATGATCATCAAGCTCAGCCAGCACCGCGCGGTGCAGCCACTGCTTGCGCTCTTGCGCCTGTGTGCACTCATAGACCTTGCGCGCCTCAGCTGTGACACACGCCACTGTCTTCACCTGTGTGACCAATCACACGGCGCGTGGTGTGAGGGCTAGGGCGGTGCGCCAGATGCCCTTCTGCATTGAAACCAGAAGTTTTCATGAAGGGGACCTGTGTGTCATAGCCCACCCTCGAACAGAATGAGCATACAGAGAAGCAACACCAATGACATGTAGTACATACCATGAAGTCCGGTTTGTCTGCCACTGTGACTGGCTGGTATGCTCAATTCAACACAATGACATGGCCTGGGTTCAAAAATATTGAGTGAGGTTGAGTTGAGTGCGCAGAGGGAAGCAGGCATACCTAGGTGTAATGCCGGTGAAGCCGCCGGCAGCTGAACAGTAGCAAGGGGGTGTTGCGAGATGAAGCCTGTTGAGAGTGGTGGAGGAAAGGGTGAGAGGGTGGGGACACCGTAGACGCCGCTGACTTGAACATGTGCTTACATAATCTGATGGCACTTTCAGTTAGCGCTAATTTAGCACCAACTCCTTCACTCACTTGGCGCCTGAAGTGTAATTCCGTAAGTCAGAGGATGAGCACCTGTTATTTAACAAGAGAAAAAAGATGAACGAGAATCAAAGAGTGACACTGTGAGCCCGAAAAGCCGCTACAGTTACGCACTTAGATGGTGATGATTGTTGATCACCAACGAAAGTGGTGGTAAAGTGGTGCTAGTGAATGTGATGGTGAATGTAGCTAAGCACCAAGACCCTAGACAAGGTGGTGAATATGCCGAAGTGCTCCGGGCAGGATTGCCGTTTTGGGCGGCGTTGATATCGCCGACGTCCATTGGTGAACTTCACTCACTTGTCAATAGCGCCGGCACCATGCGACCATACCACCACCCATGCAAGGGAAGCGAGTGCACCAAGAATAATCTCTGCTAGCCTTCTCCTTACTGTGTACCTCTATCAACACCTCTGCGAGGTCGACAACTAGTATTCATGTCTGTCGATGACTCCGACGCATACGACCCGTCCCGCAGACCATGCACAGCAGATACTATGATTATGTCGGCATCCTTCCCCACGGGAGCGAGCGCTGAGGAGTGTTGCGGTAGCTGCAGATATCTGTATCCACAAGTAAGTCATCTGTTTACTCAAGCTATGCTGTTGTATCTGACCAGCGTGTTGCTGGCAGCTGAACAGGCTCTATGCTCCGAGCAGAGCCCATGATTCGCAGACAACCAACTTCCATTACATTCGAGGATTTGGCGCAGACCCATTCAATGCCCACCCCTATATGAAAAGTGAGAGCTCAAGTGATTGGGAGATCAGTTCGCAAGAGATCAGGCCAATAAGAGGATGCTGATATTGGCTTAGGTCACGGAACTAAGCCGATACGTCTGCAGTATCCCATTTGCGGCTGTAGTTACTCTCTAATATGTGTTCTCTATAGAGCAAGCAAGAATATTTACTGGTGCGTTGCCTTTTGTGATGTCGCTGGACATTGCAAACTAACATTTATGTATCCCAGCATTTGCATAAACCACGGTCGGCCAACGTTGTCTTGTCTGAGGAAGGCAGGCTCAATGTAAATGCAAGACTGCACCTTTCGCTCCAACCCCGCCGACCTCGACTTCCAAATCGTACACTTCGCTCTTTAGCCGCTCAATTCGCATCACTTGAAGCACCCGCGCTCACGCGACCACCACAGCAATGTCGCCTGACAGGCCCTCGCGCGTCACGCGGGCCGTGTTCTACTGGTTCTGGAGGACCTTTAGCCTGCCCACCACACGGGTGATGTCTTGCTCCACTGTCTGGATCTCACGCGTCACTTCGCGGAAATGCTTTTTGTTCATCTCGTACTTCGCACGCCAGGTCTGCACGCTGTTAATTGCCTCGAGCCGGCTGCGTCAAACATCGTAAAAACTGCCTGTGAGTGCGCCCTTGCGGTCAACCTTGTCACTGTCCAGTGTGATGGAGTTGATACTGTGGCCTTTCACGTCACGCTGTGGCTAGGGTTGAGGTCCAGACAGACGTAGGTCTTGCCAAAACCTGCTCAAACGCCTTTACAGCACAGCTAACTCAGCCCGGGAAGAGCGCAGACTAGTGATAGGCAGGGGTTTGCAAACCCTCTGAGGGTTAAGGGTAAGGGTACGGAGGGTAAGGGTAAGGGTTGAGGAAAGTTAACCCTTGTCTGGCAGGGGTTTTTATTTAAGCACTAGGCATATTGCTAGAGAGGGCTGCAAGTGTTGTAAGTGCTTTCTATACCAATGCAAGCCACTCAAATAGAAGACTGACATTATAAGTAAGTGGGGAAAGGCACTTAAAGCACCATTTTCAGCTTATTTTGGCAAGGGTTTGAAGGGTAGCCCTCAGCCCTTACCCTTCATGAGGGTAAGGGTATTGGAGGGTAAGGGTAAGGGTTGCCCTCTGAGCATGGAGGGTTTACCCTTGCCAATCACTAGCGCAGACTGCGCGTCCTTGGCTGGGCGGCGTCTGGGCGTGCACCCGACTTGCGCACTTGTTAGCGAGAGGCACGTTGCAGCCTAGATGGGTCGAGCTGGACTTTGAAACCGAAAAGCCTGGCGCATTAAACGCGAGTATCTGGCACAAACATAGCCAAATCTCGGACGCAATGTTAAGGCAACAGTTCGGGGCATGAGTCTGTTCACAGTTCAAGTCGTCTCCTCCAGTTATCCTTACGACAGTTCCCTCACTTACCATTCTTCAACTTCTGGATGACAAAGAAGCAGTTCATTGCGCTGCTCGCGAACTGCGCGTTGACCATCTAGCTGAGAACTCAGGTAAGTTTTCCGCTGCAGATTGTTTGTACCATACTGACGTTAGCATACATCACAAAGGGTGGTTGTTGCGGCACTCAGGCATGGTCTCAGGCTGTTCGAGGCGCTTTGAGTCGTAGACATGTACTGGCTTCACCTGTACCATATAAGATTATGAACCACACCACTTAATGAATCTCTCATGTTCCGAACATAATGTGTGCCGCATGCTGCATAGCTGAATATGTATTATTTATTGTGCCATGATCCCGGGAGGACGTGGGAAGTTAATCTGACTATTGGCTCCTAACTCTGCGCTAGGGTTGTAAATACGCTGCCAGTTACCTGATATAGGACTTCTGAGGAGGGTTATAACCACCACTTACTCTACAGGGAGTGGCATATAGCATAAAGCCATATGAATGGCAGTGTTGAAAATGACTACCTTGAGAAACTATATAGAATGGTGACAGTCACCAAGTTGGTACCTCCGTTTACCCTACTCTTGATGGTGAACAGTCCGAGATGTACAAAACAGGCATGAGATCCTATGTTGGTGAATCGGACATTTGGTGGGTGCCTTTCACTTCGAGGGCCACTACTGTACATGGCAAACATCACCAATCCGGCGCTCTCGGTGCTTGCGTTTTCATAGGCGCTATTCGCATGTTCGCGGGTGATATTCACCACTCTATCGGGTGACTCGCCTGGTGAAAAACACCTAACCCCAGGCACACAGTGTGAGTAGGAGGATGATAGATGCTATGGCTGGCTTGGAGTTTGATAGTTTAGATCTTTTACATTCCTTTGGCACAAATTTGGAACCTTCAGATGTACACCACATACCAGGATATGTGAGTCAGCCCATTCCAAACACACATGGAACACATGATATTGCATGCAATCAATATATAATGGGGTCACATAAATACCACGCAAAAGTCACATCTCCGGCACACGCCCGGCGCATGCACATCACACATGAGGCGCCCCACATGCTTTCGACCTGAGCGACATTTGGCGGTGTACAATATTTTATTTTTGCATACCCCTTGGCCGAACGCCAAACACTGCCAGAGGCTGCGAGGGTTAAGACAAGTAATACAGGCCATGTTGGCGGATCAGCAAAAATGGGATAATCCGGAATCCCGCTAGAATCCATGATACAAACTGCGGGGGCGGGTAAATCAGTCTGAGGTCAGCACATGTACTTATACTACGCACCATGGGAGAGATACGCCCCAGGTGAGTCAGTAAGGGATTGAAGACTTTTGTTACTCAGGTGCCATAATTTTTATGTATGAGTGATGATGATGAGTGATGATGATGATGATGATTTCTTCTTAGTTCCTTAGACGCCAAACCACAGAAGCTCCGAACTAATTGGGAATGCCGAAGATGCCGCAATCATTGATCGCCTTTACGCGCTCACGGCACAGACGGCACAGACGCTCTACTTGGGCATGATCCCTTGTTACCACCACCATCTCTTGTTCAACTACCATCCTGGACGGACAGACAGCCGTGCATGGGTTCTCGTGGACCTGAAGCCGGTATGGCTTGAAGTCAGGCTTGAGCTTTATGCGCGACTGAGGCAATTTTGCAGAGAATTGGGATGACGACTTCGAATTCCAGCCGGTACACGAAACTGCGGCTCATGAGCCCAGTTCGCCGAACAAGAAATCGCAACTGAGCGTGCTCCTACAGGTCAAGAAGAACACTCTCAAGTCTGACCTTCATCACTGGGCTGAGCCTGGTCCTTCGACCCCCTCCAAGCGACCGCATGTCGATACCGAGAATTGGGACGAAGATTTCCAGGACCAATCTGGGTCGCCATTGCGGACACATGCCCAGGAGAAGTCTCCACGGTCCCGTCGTGGCCGAAGGATGGTGCCAGAGCCAGAGAATTGGGATGACGACTTTGAAGACGACAAGCATCCGTCGACGAGCAAGCACGCGGGATGGGATTCGTCGGACGAGGAGCTTGGGTTTGCAGACAAGGAAGAGGATAGGACGGTGACATCGCGTTCGCGCCGTGGTGCGCTTCCATCTATTCTTCCGCATGAATCACCACCACCGCCCGTTCCACCCATACCTTCATCGTTCATGGACAGCCGCCTTGACCCAGCGCCGTTTCCTCGGTCACCCACTGCTTCTGTCTTCTCTGTACCCGTGTCAGGTCGAGATTCGGTGGCAGGACACTCGTATTCCTCGACTGCGCATCTTGCGCTTCGGCCGACGTTGTCAAGTAGTTCCTTTGGCGCCCTTCCGCCCAGTCCGCCAATTCATCACGCACGGGAAAGACGAAGACTGAGGAAGAAGTCGCGTCCACCGCGTGTAGAAGACAACATATACGAGCTCGAAGACAGGCCGGAAGTGCCCCTGCGTCCGGTCACACCAGAGCGTTCCAGCTCACCCCCGCATGGCACCGAGTCGTCTCACGAACCGTTACCGGATCGGACGCCGGCGAGTACTGGGAAGAGCTCGTTGGTTTCGCGCATCGGCTCCGTTGGCAAGAAATGGGGAGCCTCGCGGAAGAAGCGGGCAAGCACTGGACCTAATGAAGTTGTCCTGAACGAACGCAACGAGCACGGGTCGTCATCTTCGCGACCTATCTCAATGGCGGTTCCGTCCTCGTCGCCTCCATCCAAGGGCGGCTGGTTTTTTCGTCAAGGTGGCGACCTTGGGGCAGGGTCCGGCTCGCCACCAAATAGTTCGGCCCTGCCCCTTCGCCACGAGAAGAGTGTAGACAGGTTGCTCTCCTTCGTTGGCTTCGACACGGATACACCATCCAAGAGGAAGCAGAAGATCCGGCAAGCGTTACCTGCCGACCTCACGAGCTTGGTGGGAGGAAAACGAGATTCGCTGATCGTTGAAAGGTCTCCAGGCAGACCTATGTCTATGCAGGCAACATCGTCTTCGGGCTCGTCGTCTCGACCACAAGGGTCGCGCCATGCAAGCTACGGTGGACGGCAGACTCCAAGCAGCCGAGGATCGTCAGTGCCCAGGTCCGCATCCGCTAGCGTCGACGACGTCACGAGCAGGCGACTTGCTCGCCCCCGTCGTCACACGGCGAAGAGATGAAGACGCCCCGTAAGGGGAGAAGCAGCCGGGAGGCTGAACCGGGAAGCAGGAGCTTCATGGGAGGCATGCGGAGAATCAGCCTGACGGGAAAACGCAAGCCATCCAAGAGCAATACACGCGAGCGGGAGAGCGACGAGCGTTCGAGGCCGAGCACATCTACGGCGGGTACTGCGGTGCCTAACCTTCCTCCAGATCAAGCGATGGACGTAACGCCTCGACCCCCTTCACGCGTCATGCCACGACTGTCCCTGGACAAACCTTTACTGCCGCCCATCGAGCTACAGCCTCCGTCACCACCACGGGCGACAAGTAGTCTTGCGACATCATTCTCGGAGCCCGCAACTCTGCAGGCTGCAATCGACTTTGTATTGGATTCGGCCAATGGCTCAGTTCCATCCTCTCACTCAGGCACTGTCACTGCTGGGCAGCGCAGCGTCCTACTTCCATCTACGCCGTCCACTATCAGTAAGCTTTCAGCATCACCACAACAGTCAGCGTCTCTAGGTCGCGCAACGCAACCCCCAAGGACAAGGAGGCTGACACTGGAATCGGCCCGCGGAGGAACTCACTCGGCGATCTGAAGATTCCGGCAAGGATCAGTCAAGCACAGGTTGGACTACGGAGGGATCTGGGCATGGTGCGAGATTTTGCCAACAGCGTGGAACGTACGCACATCACTCCACCAGTGATAATCTTGAAAGTGTTAACACCCTTCAACAGAGCTGAGAGACTTGCAAATCAATTACAACTCTCTAGTCGTCGATGTTCAGACCCTGATCCTCGAAACCGTGCCTCCCGAAGAACCACAGTCGAGGGCTGTTTCTCCTACGCTGTTTGGTTTGCCGTTGCCAGGCTATCGATCGCGGTCGCACACCAACCCGCAGGCTTCTGCTTCGTCAAGAAATACTTCGGAACAAGCTACTACTCACCGTCATCTGACTGCTGCGTATAAGGCCATCGATACAAAATATCGCATATCTTGGGAATGTGCCGAGTTGCTCATTGAGCTGGGCGGAGGCGCTCCGGTGCCCCCTCCATCTGTCCCTGCGGCTGCGGCGGAACCTATGCAACGACCGGACACTAAGAAAAGTCGCGAACGAGCGATTACTTTAGCTGGAGACGAGACGAAACCGCAACTACCTGCAGGCTTAGCTGGTCCGCCCTCCAGCGCCTCCGCTTCCACCACTCCGCAGTGGCGCGCCTCCACCGGACGACACGACCTGAGCCAGCGGCAGCTGTTCTTGCTGCGGGACATGTTGAGCAATACCGACACCTCAGCGATGATGTCTATGGAGCACCAGATCCCCGAGGAGGTCAACCGAGGCTGGCGATGGGGAGACGCTATGAGCAGCACGGTCACCTTGCCCAGCGAATATTCCTCAGTGCATGGTTCAACATCCGCCGTTGGCGAGACCTCCACCAGCCAGAAGCGCAAGAGCAAAGGCCTCGGAATGCGGGGAATTCGGGATATGCTGAAGGCGTTGAAGAAAAGCACAGGAGAGGGCCAGCATGCGATGCCACCACCACCTCCTCCCCAGCCTATTCCGCCTTCGACAACGACCATGTCACGCAGCACGGCGTCATCTCTCAATCTCAACAGGTTGCCAGAACCTGTAGTTGGCCAACGTCCCAGGGCGAAGACCAGTACCGGGCCGGAATCAGTCGGGTCGTTGCGTGAGCACCCGAACTCGCCTTACGTGAGTTCGGCCTCGCTGAGCCATCGCTCTTCACCTCGTCGGCCGTCTTTGGCGTCTCTTTTCAAGATCGGCCAAAAGAGCAAGTCGTCGTCCAACGCGAAGACTGCTCCATCGGTCATTCAGGACTCCGGGGTATCCACGATAGACCTAAATAATGGGTCTGCCAGCTCGTGTCAAGCGGCGAACGAAACCGAGGAGGAAGATTGGGATAAGGTTGAGTCGTCATCGGATCTGGAAGCGATGTCCCCTTCCTCGCCATCTGGCGCAGCGACCGTGAGGGGCCGCAATCATCGCTCTTTCTACGGCTCTCAGGACGCCCAAACTCAAGCCTCGGGCTCCCGAACGAGCTTGATGCGCCCACCAATGGCAGCCAAGTTTCGCTCAGCTCCGCAGACGCTCCCCTGTCACCCTCCCGAGTCCGAGTCCAGTCTCCCTCCGAACACGGACGCTCGCATGCCCGCTCTACGAAACTCTCGGACGTGCAAGAGATAGTGGAGGGCGAGCAGCGTCCGCAGCTGCAGCGCGTATTGTCCAAGGGGAAGCGTCGGTCGTATGCGGGCTTCAGCTCCAACCAGCGCCGGCCGTCTTCGAGGAACGGCAAGAAGGGGATCGGCACAGGCTCGCTCCGCGCGGCGGCGCCCCCGGTCTGGCCTTCCGAGTACAGCCCGGAGACGCCACCGATGCTGCTACCCGAAGGGAGCCTCGCGCTGGCGATGACTCCCGAGAACATCAAGCCCCTCCTGGAAAACGCCAAGGAAGTGCATGCGCGGTGCACGGAGTGCATCGGCGAGATGCGGCAGCTGCTGGCTGCGCACTCTTCGACCAGTTGACCAACTTTATCCTACGTATTATCACCTTCGTTTTCGCTGTGCTGTCTTTTATCCTGCGATTATTGCTGTCCCGGGGCCATTCCCCAACATCCACCGCTGCTTGCTTTGCACTCCATTGTTGCCCCATCGCTCTCGCATATCATATATCACGCCCCGTTATTCAATTTCATGTCACATCGCGATGTTTACGGACAAATCATGTACATACAATGATACTTCACGTTCTATCTACGTTTTCGGCGAAGGATGCTGTCGGGCGCAATCGACATAGACAGCGGCAGCTTTGTGGCGTCTCGGCATTCGCCGCGCCCGTGTTCTGCGTGGCAGCGCAGTGGTTCAAGCTTCAAGATACAAGCTGAGGCGGTGTACGCTACCCCGCCCCCTCAAAGATGCTATTTCACATGTCCGTT
Source organism: Terana coerulea (assembly GCA_024811115.1). Classification (NCBI taxonomy): domain Eukaryota; kingdom Fungi; phylum Basidiomycota; class Agaricomycetes; order Polyporales; family Phanerochaetaceae; genus Terana; species Terana coerulea. The sequence continues at coordinate 42,423 of JAKOGH010000728.1, read as the reverse complement.
AGCCTAGAATACAACGTGACATTAATACTAAGCCCTGGTAGCTCTCCCGGAAGAGTCGAGATTCGAGAAACAGACAAATGAACGTGAACGCCTATCTCTCCCGCGGAACCTAAACAAATGTCTTCAGAAACACATTACGCACAAATTGTGAGTACTAGACCCACATTTTCAATAGTATCCCAAGGAGTAGCGGACGTGATGTCCAACACTTCCGAGCCCGTGCCCGCGAAATGTTCCTTATCTTCGGGTTGCGGCAGATGGTGAGAGGCGCGGTCTGCCTCCTCAAGGGTAATATCTTCCGAGTCGGCATACACCGTGCTCTGGTCATAGTCGAGCTCCTCGCCAATGTTCCCGACCAAACTTATGGGATCCACGAACACCGGAGTCGAGATGAATGTGCTGTCGGGTGCCTCCGTGGTCGATGAGCCGACGCCGGCTTCGCCCGCTTGGCGGAGGTTCATGATGAATCGGCAGACGAGGACGGCAGGCTGTTGGGTGTGTCAGTCCGGAGTGGACGATAGTGCGATGCTCGGATCGCACGTACCAAGGTGCTGATTATTGGCCCGAGAGGTGCGGCGGTCTTCGTACACAGTCAGTACTTTATATGTAAAGGACCAGAGGCTGGGGTGAGCTCTTACTGAGTTGAACGTTGTTATTTGTATAATATTAATGGCAAGTAGAATTCTGAGAGCTCGTTAGGTGCCTCTCGAAAAGTAACAGGGTTTGGAGACGTACACGAAATAAAGGGAACCTACTCTTTGTGTCAGCAAACGTTTCACGCATAATAAATGAACGAACGAACCGTCGCGAAGCAGACACGTTGAAATCGATATGGTGAGCTGCAGCCGCTGTGCGTTTCGCCACTGCCGGAAGGTCTTCAGCCAGGTGCAAACTACGACGATGGCGTCTGCTGCTATATTGCATGCGCGGGTGACGTAGGTTACTAACACGAACCGTTACACCATGAGTGAATATCGATGCTCAGATGCACGTACATCTGCCAGCATAGAACATACTGCTGAGTTTCTCCGCCGACACTCATTGGCAGCCTCACGTACCTAATGTCCAGATCGGGAGAGTAGTCAATGTCCAAACTGCATGCGTAAAATGGGTCTCCTATGTATCCGTAAGTAGAGCGAATCCAGGTAAACTGAACCAGAGCTAATTGTCAGAAGAGAGGGCTTCCCCACACATAACCTAGACGCACCGAATCTGTCCCGACAGCCACTAGCCCAAGCCCCAAGACGACGAAGAACAAAATATAGCTTCGGTTCCAGATAGCAAACACGCGCAAGGCCGAGAACACTGAGTTTGATATCAGCGAGCCGTTCATGCTAAAAGTGGTTATGATAGAGTCCGTACGCGCTGTCTGAGCTACCCCAACGGTAAGGAGCATCGCGTTGACACCGGATGTTGCGTGACAACTGCGAGAGATGGACGATGTCACTGGGGAATAGTCTGAGTCAAGCCGACAGCAACGAACCTCTGGGAAAGTACTGTCAGATATTATGAAGTATATATATTGGCAAGCTCTCCATACCTTGTCAGACCCGGGAAGCCATGTAAATATCTGCGTGAGGAGTAGCACCCATCGCGTGGACACCAGGAGCAGCGACGTAGCGCTAAAATTCCTCTTCCATACGGTTGCGACCTCCCTGTCCAGCGTGATGAAGTATTCGTAGACAACCAATGCTATAGTTCAGGTCAAGAAGAGCAGTTAGGCTTGCATAATTGACACTCACCAGTCATTGCGGTAATGATGTTGTCTGTGGTCCTTCTGCGATGTTCAATAGTCGAATTGTCAGCGAGCCGTCCAGATCAGACGTAGGAAGGCGGGAGACCGACACTTGAGACAGTATTTGCACCAACACCGAGTCTGCGTCCGCGTCCGCGTCCGCGTCCGAGTCCGACATGGCGGTGGGGAGGTGCGATAATGTACAGGGGGAAGCGAGGTCGCCTTGAGGGTCAAAGGTCGACCAGTGTCGAGCTCGCTTAGGCTCGCTTGCCAAGGATTCATATCCCCGCCAGCGCTCTCAGGGCTGCGCGGAGCGCCCTGGATGTCCAGCGTCGAAAGAAAGTTCGATGCGGGATCTCCAAGGTTTATATGATGCCTTAGCACTGCTCGTCCGGCGATCCGGAACAACAAGCACATCAGCACCGCACTTCAACCCTGCTGTGTAGACATGATTTGTCGGAATTTCCGTGCACTGAAAAAACGTAAGCTATTAACCTGCAAAGCTCGCAGACAAGCACACCTGAAGAGCTGGGCAAGATCCCGCAGCAATCGCTCGCCGCCCACTTTGATGCGCGTAATATGCAAGTGCGCCCAAGTCGGAATAGCGGTGAAACCTTGACTAGGATTTGCATAGTCGGCCCAAAGTCGGCCGGTGCGTACAAATACATTGACGCGGAGCTGGTCAGTATATAGTCAATGAGCGTTTTACCGGTAAGTGATGTGACTTTGAGAGACTGGCAAGAGCTGCGAGGGAAGCAGTTCGATGAGCAGGGGAGAGTGACTCTGGTGATTGCGCTGGTGGATACCATCATACTCCAGGGAAAGTGATGAAAAATACTGTCTTTCATCTTATCTTCGATTTGCCATTTGTGGATTTTGGCGCCACCATTCGGCCGGGCCGCCGCTGAAAGCCTCCGCACACTGCTCTCCGAGTCCAGCAACATATCACTCTGATCCTCTGGTAAGGTCGTCGTCATCCTCCAGCATCCGAGACACAGCCCTTTATTTGTCGCGATATCACTGCAAATAATTGGCGACCACTTTGCTTGGGAACTGGACGTCCAGGTTGTTTTGCGACCGTGGAGATCCGATCGCTTTCGGAGGACACCCAGGATTTCGTTCGCGACGTGGTGGTCGAAGGTTTCGTCCATGATGTGGTAGAGATTTCGTCCGCCCTGCGGTAGACAGGAATTTGGTCCACGGCGTGGTGGATGGAAATCTGATCCACGACGTGGACGAAAACTAGCCTCGCCATGCAGCTACCACCGCTGCGCCAGGTCCAGTCTGCCACCTCATGCTGTATCTCGTGAGTTGTAAACCATTGACGTGATGCCCTCAGGATATTAAAATGCATGTATTTTAGTGCAGCGGTGTTATACAATGACTCTACTCGATACATCCAAAGACGTCGCCCTACACCTGGCTGACTGAGAGATACATACTCGACGCCGCTACGCCACATTCTGAAGGACCTCATAGTACGCGGTGTATTCCTCCGGTGTCATCAAGTCGTAGTGCTCCTCCGTGACCTTCGAGAACTTCATCGCTTCTCCATTGACTGTGATAGTACAGCCTTAAGCTCGGTTAGCACGAGCTCTGTAAAGGTTACTCACCATACACAATGGGGTCGTCCCCAGTAGCCAGCGCAATGGGTTCCCCGATTGGAACCGCTGCAAGTTCAGGTTCTGGCAGGGCAAACCCGTTCGACCCTGCATGCCCATTAAGCTTCGGCGTTTTACTCGGTCCCCGCTCGGCATCTACGTCCTCCGTAGACCGGGACCGCTTCCGATAATCGTTCAACGAGTCGAGGTACTCGATCGACGGCTTCACGTCCTCTTCTTCCTCTCCAAACTCGCTCAGATTTGTGATACCTGGGGTATCTTGACCAGATGGTGCAGCTGACGCCGCAAGCGAGGCGTAGTACTGGTCGTAATCTATAACATGTCAGCGAGCGAGAATAGCAGCACAGTGTGAAGTACCATACAATCTACGTCGGTGGTCTGTACGACAGGCTTGACATCCTCGCCAACCAAACGCATGGGTGTGCGTGACTCTTCCGCTCTGGTCAGCCCACGCAGAATGCTGTCGTTCGAGCTGGGAAGCTGGTTCGGATCTGCGGTCTCCGCATGAGCCTCACGAGCAGCGTTCTCTCGAATGCCGAGCGCGGTGAGGTCGCCAGAAATGGTACTCTTCAGATGCCACGCGGGCAAGACGTTTTGCATGCGTTTGGCAGCGGCTTCTCTGTCCCGCTCCGCCCTCTGTGTCGCCTCGTCCTTGTCCACGGATATGACCACGCCAATCGCATCCGCTTTCGCTCCTTCACCGGACGCGCCAGCAATCTTGAGCCCACCCGACTGTGCAGCCGCCTTCGCCCGTTCTGCGTCGATGATGTTTGTCTTCACCCAGACCGCCACATCAAACCTATGACGAAGAGGTGAGCACAACCAGAGGGATAGGGCTATGGGGAACATACGCAGGGAGGATCATGTCTTCGGTCTTGCGCAGGCCTTCGACTATGAAGCGGATGTCCCTGTTGAAGCGTTGCATGCGGTCTTGACTGCCTCGCACACTTTCAGCATTCTCGTTGTCTACCAGCTCACCGTGGCATACGTCGCAGTTGAAAGTACCGGCAGCGAAATCGATGAGCTTGTCGACCTCCAGAGGAGAGAAGGTTTTTGACATTGCGGGCATATGTAACCTTTGTTGTCGAGTTCCTAGCACGCAGTAGTCAGCATATTCACCCTGAAGAATGGACGGACCATTCACATTGCGCAAGGTTGAATCTATTCGACGACGCATCTCGGCTACCCGCCATTTCACGACGTTGCAGAATTGCTGGTAGTCGATGTAGTAGTACTGCCTTCCGACAGACCGCTGCGCGCCCTCTTTCAGCTCGTTCTGCCGATGTCTGTTCGAGAGTTAGGACGTAGCAGGAGCCACACAGGAGAGGTTACATACACCCTGACCAGCCTGTCGGTCTCCAGGACCACCATAACCTTGCTCAGCTCCTTCAGCTGGAGCCCCATCCTCCCGGCCAAGTCGTCATCTTTGAGACTGGCGGTATCCAGACAGGGGGCGGGACGCTAGGAGTTTAACAGCCAAGCTCGGACAACTGGCATTCCCGCGCAAGTACTTACACCGCGTGCCGAACGAGCTGGTCCATCACGATCGTAAACTTTGGCTCGTAGAAGGCCCGCAAGACATGTTGCACCAGAAGACGTAGGGTTTCGTGGTCTTCTTTCGGCAGGGATGACATCTAGGCCGGGAGGCCTGACAAGCGGTAGAGCGGATTCTGAGGGGAAAGCCGCTTTGCGATTGGGGACCAGACTCTCCACGACGACGTGCACAACGAGAGGTGGCGGTCAAGAAGTGAGTGTGCAAGGACCTGTGAGGCACGGAGCCGAGCCCAAAACATTTCAATTCTGGAATATGTGCGCTAAGTGGTTATTGTTTCCTTGGCGGGAGATAGAGGGACAAGTAATTTGTTCCTAAACCACGCAGTCTCTCCGACTCGGTCCGCCTCGACAAACATCTCTCACTACAACTACAGCTCCACCTACTATGCATTCCTCTTTCTCACAACACGACAATTGCGGATGCTGCTGTGCTGAGCAAACATGCGGCGTACTCTTCGACGGCGTTAGGATGGCTAGACCCACACAACACGTACTGCCCACGTCAGTGTTCGCGGTCACCGGAGGCATCATCACAACATCAGCGTTGTAAACCATGTGCGCCACTTGGTGTATGGACTGCGTACATCAATTGTTCGCGGCGAGAAAGCTCTCCAGAATATAAAGCGTTGAGGTCTTCGGTCGATCGCAGGTTCCCAGTCCCTAGTCTCCTCACACCGCCGCCATCTTTGTCTCTGGGCAAATATGGCGTACTTTAAAGCCCGGTGCCTGCTGTTCCTCACTTTGGTTGCCAGTGCCCTTGCACTACCTCAACAAGGGGAGCAAGGCTTGCAGACTGTCTTGGGCCCTCAAATATCTACGCAGCAGGGAGTTTGGGACAACATCCCTGGCACGAACAAAAGTTCTCACACTCTACTGAGCATGGCTTCGCGTATGAAAGCAATGGTGTCAACTGTGCGTCGTTATATGCTCCTGTCTTTCACATGGACCAGGAGACGGACTCACTTTGCCGTTTAGTTGAGCTTATTCAGAATCCGGCCTTCGAGAACTACCAGCTGAGGATTGTCGAGCCCACTATCTGCGATTCAGCCGTACAACAATACTCCGGATATATCGACATTGCGGACAACAAACATCTCTTCTTCTGGTACGTGCTGCGCTTAGAGTTCCCCTAACCGCGTGTAATCGAGATTTTCTAGGTTCTTCGAAGCCAGGAACTCGCCGAAAGACGCGCCCCTTATGCTCTGGTTGAACGGCGGACCCGGTGGTAGTACCATTGCGTCTGGCCTTATCTTTGAGACTGGACCCTGCAAGTTCAATCCGAACACGACCAAGGTTGAACGGAACGAGCACGGTTGGAACGAGAGGTTCAACATCATCTACCTTGACCAGCCAGTTGGGACCGGCTTCTCGTACGGCGACATCGTGACCACCACCCTCAGTAACCTCGCCATAGACGTCTACGCCTTCCTCCAGCTCTTCATGCATCGCTTCCCACAATATTCCTCTCTACCATTCCATATCGCCGGCGAAAGCTGGGGCGGGCACTACGTCCCGAATATCGGTTCTTACATCGACGACCAGAACGACCACTTGGTATATGCTCCGCGGCCAGGCCAAATCAAACTCAACCTCGAGTCGCTGACCTTGGCCAACGGTCTGACTGAGCCGAAGTCCCAGCTCGGAAGCGCCGTGGACTACTTGTGTGGCGGCGCCCCCTACCCGCCGTTCGAGCCCACGGACAGGAGATGTCTGGCATGGAAAGCGGCTACGCCTGCGTGTCTTCGTGCGATTGACTCTTGCTACACTTTCCAGAACAACGCTACATGCGTTCCGGCGACGAGCTACTGCTGGCCGACTTTGTTTACAGGTCCGCTTCAAGGTAAGTGTCCGCTGCCATGACTTCTCCACGTGCGGTGACTGACCTCCGGCGCAGCCGCGGGCAAGAACGTATATGACCTGCGCAAGGAATGCGGGGGCGACAACGGGCTGTGCTACCCAGAGTTTGACGACATTGAGAAGTATCTAAACTCTACGTCGATCAAGTTAGCGTTGGGTGTGGATCCGAATTACCACTTTTCCACGATCAACTCGGACGTGCAGATGCCGTTTTATTACAAGGGCCAAGCGATGCTCAACAGCGCGGCGCTTCTTTCGCCTTTGGTCAACAAAGGTATTCGGCTGCTTGCCTATGCCGGAGATGTTGGTAAGCTGTGCACATCTGGGTATTTACATCATATAGCTGATCCTTGCTATCAGACGGTGTGTGCAACTATATGGCGAGCCGCTGCACTACTGTTGTGACTGGTGCCCTTAAGAGCTGACATTCACTTCGCCAGGGCATTGAGCGCTGGATGAGCCGTCTTGAACATAACTTCCACACCGAATTCGAGACCACTGGGTCGGTACCTTGGAAGCTGCCCTCCGGCCGCCACGTTGGGAACGTTCGTGCCGTGGGACGCGGTGCAGGCAACGTCACGTTCATACGAGTGTTCGACGCAGGGTGAGTGTTATGTTCGTCGCGTTCTGTCATAACCATGACACTTGGGCTCTCTTCGCAGACATATGACGCCATTTGACCAACCAGAAGCCAGTCTGGTATGTTCTTCCGCTTTGTTTTCTGGACTCTTCACTGACCTGGCATGTTTCGCCAGGACATGATCGTGCGATGGGTCGAAAACAAGCCTTTTGCATAGCCACATAGCCTTCTCGAAACCAAAATCATCATTCGAATTGTAATCCCCGCTCTAACAATGAAATAGTCGTTAGTTTCGGTGTAAGGACGGCAACTTCAGCTTCGCAAGCCTTGTCGCTCGGGTAAGCGTCTATATAAGGTTCTGTCGTGTTACACTGCTTTTGGACACGAGGCTGTAACAAGTCGTTAAGACGATGGAAGTTCGCAGTGAGTCTCTATTTCGTTGACCACCATATCGTGAACTTATTTCAGCTATACATCGGCTTCTCATTCTAGCTCCCACCACGAACATCATTATGTCGGCGTGTATGCAAGACACCGCCCCGACCTACGCCACGGGAGCAGATGTTCCACCCGAGGTTATCGACAAAATTCTTGCAGCATGCTTGGAACCTCGCCAGTACCCGCTGTCCATTATACAGAAGAGATCGCTCGGTGGCGCTAGCCTTGCATGTCGATACTGGTCTGGTAAATGCCGGGCGTGTATATTCCACACTATCGCCTTGCGGAATGCCGAAGACGTGGATCAATTGGTCCTATTCATGGATCAGCCGATACTGGGTCTTCCCGTACTTGAGAAGTGCATCTCAATTGTCAGCGCGGAGTGCACTGGGCCTTGGAAACCTTGGTTGCATTACTTTGTGGCTGCCGTTTCTCGGCGCATCAGGTCTATCCCGGGCCCAACGACCACGCTCGATCTACTCCTTGAATGACACGTATATCGCGCCGCAGAGACCTGGCGAAGACGCAGCTTGCGGACCAAATACCGTATGTGCTGCTCTTCCGAGATCTCTGCCCGGCAGCATATTCCCCTTCACGGTTCTCTACCTCGTCAACCTCCGCTTCCGCTGTCCCGGAGACGTCGTTCGCTTCATCCGCAGTCTTCCCGAGCTCCTTCGCGTGTCTTGCAGCAAGTTGACCTTCGAGGAGAAGAGCACGGTCCTACCCATGTTAGGGCCCACTTCGCCGAGGATACCGCGCCACAACGTCGTCCGGATTGCCCTAGCAGATTGCGGCGGGGCTGAATTCGAGACACAACTCCTCTTCACGATCTTGTATTCCACCATCCTTCACAAGATGTACGTCCCAGATGTCGACGGACCTCTCGGCACCAAAGTTCAGCGAATTGTGCAATGGCTCAGGCCTCCGACTACACAGCGCACGGGCATGAACTACAACTACAGCGGAGGTGGGTTTGCCAGTTCTATATATATCTACTTGCATCAGCGATGTTTTAAGACGATCTTCTACAACCAGGCATGACAGTGGCATTTGACACCACGGAAAAACTGGGCGAGACGCACGAAATAACGCTTGACCTCGATAAGTTGGAGGGAACGTCTTCAGCCCGCGATCCGATTGGCGTCTTGCTTGATCTACGGAATGACCTCGACGTCGAACTGTTCCTCAGCTCAGATTGGGCCAGCATGGATGAATTCCTTTGCGGTGCCGACAACACTCATCGTCTCTGTCTATCAGTACGCGTCCGCCAGACAGCGATATTTCTGTGGCTCATCTCAAGTATTCCAAAGGAGGAAGTTCCTGCCCAGAGCGTACGAGATGGGGCGGCTGCGTATCCAATTTCTCGACGAACGACCCGCTTCTCGTCTTCAAGATATAAGACGGATAACGATAGAAAATATCCTGTCTTCCAAAGTCTTGGAGCACTCGGTCGACGGCCGCACCCTCATCCTAGACTCCTCCCAAGAATTCGAACTCTGGATGCATAGAACTGCTGCAGACCGGGATCCGTTTCTGAGACGAGTATTGGCAGACGCCGACATGCGACCAGAAGGCAATAGGGGGGAGGGGGGAGTGGCACAACTATATGGTGCGTCAATACGTTGCTATCTGGTTTGATGTACCTAGGAACTTGCTCAAACCTTCCTTACGGGGTCCAGCTCTAAATTCGTACGCGCCGCCTTGAGCATAAGCTACGTATCGGAGTTAGGGCCACCGGATCCATGCCATAGAGGCTACCCTTCAAATACCTCGCTAAGATATTTGCTCTGCAGGGCATGAACAAGCAACATAATGATCGTATGAGTTGTGGCTGCACGGTAGGTGCGATGTGCTTCGCGATCTGCAACTCTGGCATTCAAATCTCAGCCAGATGACGTCGCTTGACGGCCCGAAGCTAGTCTGGTTTGTGGTCACCGCTTCATGACAAATTTGGTTGGTCGCATCCGAGGTGTTTTGCTACAGTATGCTTGACAAAGTGTCATTAATCTTGGCCTTGCCCTCTCGATTTTCCCATCATCCTCGCTCTGCTTGTCGTTTCTAGGGCGCTCGGCGTTCGACTCAGCGCTTATAGATAAGGTCCCGTCGTTGTACACAGCCTTCCACCAGTGCACACGAGGCCGTGGCATGTCGTTAAGATCTAGCACACATACAGTGCGTACTTAGCCTCCTTCTTTACTACCACGACGTTAACGTGTAGGAATCTCAGACGGTGTTCCTTATCTCTACCGACATGAGCTCCGCAAAATCTGCTCTTGCACGACACATTCCTTCGACGTTCGCAACAGGAGCGGACATTCCGCCAGAGCTCGTCAGCAAAATTCTGGTGATATCCCTGAACATCCCTGAGTACCCGCTTTCCGTGGAACAGAAGAAGGCGCTGACTAGAGCTAGCCTTGTATGTCGCTGTTGGGCGGGCCAAATGCCGGGAGTACATCTTTCACAACATCGCACTGCGAAGTATCGACGATGTGAATCACCTGGTGCGATTTATGGATTCCCCGATCGCGGGACTCCCCAAACTCGAACAATGCATGCAAGTCATAAGCATCGAGTGCATCGGGCCTTGGAAACCTTGGCTGCATCTCTTTGTGGCAGCGGTGTCCAGGCGCGTCAAGTCTACTTCTCGCCGCTACCCGCCCACGTTCGACCTGCTCCTCGATTGCACACATGTCACGACGCAGAGTCCTTGCGAAAGCACAGCTTTTGGTCCTAGCTCAGTATGCGCCACTCTTCCAAGATCTCTCCCGGGAAGCATATTTCCCTTCGCGACCGTCCGCCTCGCCAATCTGCACTTTCGTCGCCCCGGGGACCTCATCCGCTTCATTCGCAGCCTCCCTGAGCTTGCTCGAGTGTCTTGCCGCAAGCTGACTTTCGAGGAGAAGAGCACATCGCTGCTCATGCTGGGGCCCACTTCGCCGCGGATACCGCGCCATAACGTCGTTTGGATTGCCTTAGCAGACTGTGGGGGTGCTGAGTTCGAGACACCACTTCTCTTTGCGATCTTATATTCTACCATCCTTCACAAGACATACGCGCCAGACCTCGACGGACCTCTCGGCACACAGGTTCAGCAGCTGGTGCAGTGGCTCAGACCAGCGACTACAACGGAAACAAGGCTATCGTATAATTTTGCCGGAGGTAAGCGCAGTTTTCATCATGTTGTCGGTGCTGTTCGGACATTGATATCTTAATCAAGGTATTACTCTAGCCTTTTACGGGTCGGAGACACCGGGGCAAAGTCATGAAGTAACCCTTGACCTAGATGAGCTGGCTGCAACGTCTCCGGCCCGTAACCCTATGGGTATCCTGCTGGACTTGCGAGGCGACCTCGACGTAGAGTTGTTCCTCAGCTCCAATTGGACCAACATCGACTCTTTCCTTTGTGGCGCTGACAATTTCCGCAACCTAAGCCTGACCGTTTCCATACGCCAGATCGCAATATTTTCCTGGCTCATCGTCAATATCCCGAGGAGGGAGTTCTTGCCTGGAGCGTATGAAATGGGGCGGCTAGTCGTTCAGTTCGTCGACGACAGGGGAAATCCTATTCGCCGCCACATAAACCGGGTAACGATAGATGTCATTCTATCATCTCCGAAGGAGCACACCATAGACGGACGGGCTATCGCCCTAAACTCTTCCCAAGTATTCAGCCTCTTCATGCGTAGAACCGCTGAGGACAAGGACGAGTTCCTACGACAGGTTTTGGCAGACGCCAGCGCAACTGGGAGGAGGTAGGAAAGAGTCGCGACTGGACAAGAGTAGCGGCTATTCTAACGGCTCAGAATAATGATGTATGTTACGGACTATCTCTCTCGATGGAGCCTGCGATGCAGGCAGAACGTGTCACTACCCTCCAAGTCCCGAGCTGAGCCGGCCCGTTGAAGTTAGCGCGTTCGCTACTTGAATTTAACGAAGCCTTTAACTTGTACGAAAAGGTCGTATCCGTAAAAAGGCACGAAGTTTTGTGCAGAGTCCGTATAGCAGACGCAATGCCAATCTGCTCGATCTCGGTCATGCCCGCGCGGAACATGCCGAGCGCGAGCGCCACAAAGTCTTCGTATCGCCTTTGCAAAGTCCCACATGCACGTTGCGTCCGTCGAAACCACCGCGACGAACCGTCTTGCTGGTGTCTAGTCGCAACTCTCCGCTCTACCATTTGCACTCTCTTTGTCTCCGCACAGGCAGGAAAGTGCCGAGCAGTCATTTTCCGGTCTATCACTCTGCGCTCTCGTAAAGACATCGACCGACTCATTGCCTTCACGGAGCATTCTACGGTAATCTACCCAGAAATAGAAGACTGTATCGTGGAAATAAATGCAGAATGCTGTGGACTTTGGCCCCCTGGGTGCACCACCTCCAGGTCATATCTACGAGGTTAACGGAACGCAGGCTGCGCAACAACTATCTTGGCAAGCTGTCGATACCCATTACGCGCTTCACTCCGAGTCAAATATCGTTGGCAAACGCTCTATTTACGGAGAAGGGATTGTTGAGCTGTCCGTTCTTCATATGTACTGCTTTATCCAGATCCTTACCAGCTCATTTCCTGCCCTTCGCCACCCTTGCTCTCTTGAATCTTCTCTTCCGCGATGTCGCACACCTCGTCCGCCTGATTGGAAGCCTGCCTGGCATAACCCATGTACAATGCGATCGTCTAGTATTCCATGGTTCACGTGCGTTGCCGCACAATCCGGTCCCTGGGGTCGTTCAGCGCTTGCAGCAGCAGCGCACTGGGTCTACGTGGGTCAGAATTTATGATTGCGGGGATGTAGAAACGGAGATCCGTCTTGGGTTTGCTATCCTGTATTACACGATCGTGCATAGGCATGTCCATGCCCTTATTGGACTGCACGGGCGCCAGGTGGCAAAATCGGTGCAGCTGCTGAGGCCCTCCGTCGCGATCGCGACGGTGGTTTTCTACATGTACAAGACGGGTAAGTCATTGCTACTACCCTAGATAAGAAGGGCTCTTACGCATTCCTATCCTTAGGATTGGTAACCTCCTTCGATATGATCGAGAGAACACGATACAGCCGCGGCCAAACGCCTTCATCTGCTTTGACCTCCCAGCGATGGTCGGCGATGCGACGACGTTGCCATACCCAGAAGTCCAACTTGACTGGACGGAAATCCGTGACATGCCACATCTTTCCTGCTTCCTCAGCATCGACTGGCCCAAAGTCGATGATCTCCTGTGCGACAGCGAGACTATTCGATTATTCGGCGGTCGCTTAGCCTTGAAGATATCCGTCGCTGTTGTCGATATATTCCAATGGCTCATTTCAGCTGTCGCTCAAGAGGGCTTTCTGCCTCGCTCGCTTATGGATGGAAGAGTAGGTGTCTGCTACTATACGTATAACACTACAGGGACGCGCAGAGAAGTGGATGTCAGCACCATCCTCACCGCTACGAGCGAGTATACCGTAGCTGGGCTCACCTTCATCCCACGGCCCACTGGAATATTTGAGCTTTGGCTATGCGAGTCGGAAGAAGACAAGAAGGCGCTTCTGCTGCAACTTGTGACCGCGCTTTGCGGAGGAAGGAATGAAGAGGAGACGCATGCAATCCGGAGGAAGAAGACGTTGCCATGCTAAATAGAAAGAAAGTTGGAGAGGCAAAGAGAAAAGAGAGGAAGTTGGAGGTCCACAACAACGGTGATCGCCTAGGCCGCGGACAGAAAAGGTTTTTAGGCCCAATGGGCTACGATAAGAGTTACCCAGCAACGTGGGTGGCTTCTGTATATATGCACACCGTTAAGCATTAGGCAAAGATGTAATTATGGGACGATACGACTGGACAATCTGAGACTGAGATGACCACAATGTAACACCTCGGCGGGCATCTTGAACGCAGCTGAGGGCATTCTAGAACACATACTTTATCTCTGTGCAAATTTAGGAAGTCTGGTGTGCTTGCGCGCAACCTCAGAAAGGAAGCAATGCAGATACTCACAATATCCTTTGTTGACTCATATGAGATGCGATCCTATGTCAAACAAGTGTAGATCGATTTAGCAGGAGCATGCCTACGTGGTGTTGGCTGTATCACTCACCGTCATTCCTCGGTAAATCCACGACTTGACTGGGGACCACAGGATTAGCAACACCCCGCGCCGGCACAGTAACGCCCGAGTCCACGGATCGATCCTCAAAGTGGACCTCGTCATCGTGAACATAGCTCAGAGATTCTCCAATGTTCCCAATGCTGGTGGAAGTTGCCCCGACATCTACTCCCGAGCGTGTCCGGATGGCAAGAGAGCCGTCGGGTTCGTCAAGCTGGCGAAGGTTGATGATAAACCGATTGATAAGAACCGGAGACTAAGGTTGAATGAGTAGCAGGAAATGGAAAGTCGATAGTAAAGACTACCATAGAAATATTAAAATGCGCCACGAGGGGAATTGCCTGTAGCGTTGTTAATAGTTGGGGAATTACGCAGTGTACTTGAGCGATAACATACAGGACTGAATGTGAACAATTGAGCAATGTTGAAGATAACTAAGGCTCTATACTCAGCATCTATAAGCCGAACGAAGTGCGAGGAGTGTTTTTTGTTTTGTTTTGGTACGCACACGAAGTAGAGTGTACCTATCAACCGTTACTGTGAGTATCATTACAGTCATGCCACTCTCATAAAGGCTTACCATCGCGGAGTATGTTTGTTGTAATTGACAAGCCTTGACGTATTCGACGCTCTTGAAGCCATATCCGCCAGGTCTTCATCCATGTTACCACAAGCACAAGCATGTCTGCAGCTATGAGGGAGCTGCGAGTGACGACAAGTACTAAACTCTTATGAGCCATGCTTGCTAAATGCGTGCATTTGATGTACTCACGACTTAAAGAACATTAGCAGGTTAGCATGGGGAATCAACAGGCAGGCTTACATAGTAAGTTGCCTCGGAGATAAAAGGATAATCGAAGCACATGTAGGAACAGGCTGATCAGAATAAAATGTCCTTGAATGGATGAGACCAAACTACGGCAGGTATTGGGTGCTCAATAAGAAGACTGAGGAAACCCAGGATAGAACATACAAGATTGGTTACAATCGGGGTAAGTCCAAAAATGAGGACGAGAGAACATGCGAGAAGGCTTTGATTCCGTAGAGCGTATACTCGAAGAGAAGAGAATACTTTGTAGATGGTCAGCTTGAAAAAGACGCAATAGAATCTATATCTTACCGGCAGTCTGCAAGTAGCCCACGAACAGGAGTATTTGCGCCAGAATATGATCACTTGTACATCTGTGAATGTTCGTTCAGTGTTATGATGACGCCATGGCAGGCGCAAGGGCGAGGACCTCTGATGTTGTAGCGCTCAATTCACGCAAATAGACATCGAAAAGCGATCTACTTACTAGTGATAAGTTTGAAATCCATTGAGAAACCTGAGTGGCGACCATCACCCAGCGTATAGAGACGAAGAGCATTGAAGTCACTGTAAGCCTGCTTTTCCAGGCATTCAACTCGTGTCGGATTGTGAGAAAATACTCATAGAAAACGAGAGCTAGCTGCGTGTGAGTGCATAGATACGGAAATCCCGCGAGGGTTGAAGCCCGAGCGCACCTGTCGCAGCAATACTAATGTAATTACTTGTGTTTCTGATGGTCGGCGAAAGGTTAGTGTGGCCAGCGTAGAGTATGGAAAGGTATCACGCACTGTAACGAGAGCTCTGCTACTGTTGCAGCTGTTGCTTGGGAAGACATGACGGCACTCTTTGAGCTGTAATGTCACAGGAAGTGGGATAAGGCAAGGGGCAAGGACTCGTGAGGTGGTCACTGGAGCCCTCAAGCCCATTGTTCTTATAGTATCCCCCAATCACTATAATGGTACATGCATGGTTAGTGCATCGAGAAAAACCCCAAAATTTCCCACAACCTTGTACAGCGTCTGGAATACATGCAAGCGTCTCCTGAGTGGTAGAATCGTCTTGTAATCGGTGAAATTGGCACAAGGCGTCCAATCTCCGTAGTCACCCGGGATCGTTTGTATGCCACTTGTAATACTCTTGCAATCAGCATGCAAGTGAGTTAGGAGTTGGTTCCAAGTTAACAGACCATCCCACCGCTTGTGGCCTGAGCAATGCTTGCCAGCTTGTGGCTTATTCTCAGCTCTGCGCGGCTACATCATTCTGAATTTCTTGTATTTTTCACACCTTTTGCTCTCGTTGTATTTTTATGCAATAACACTGGCTGATTATTTAACTAATCATTTATGTGTAAATACATCTCGGGCGTCGCGCGCTGTAAAAATACCCTGCTACCAGTTCACACGCCTGCCGAGACCCTGAGTGGGATTCATAAGCTGAGACGAGGGACAAGGCATGTGAGCTTACCTCCTGAAATGGCAAGATGCCCTGACTGTACTCACGTCATCAACTGCCATCCTTGAAAGCTCTCCCTTTCCTCTCCTCACGCTGCAGTCCTAAGTAGCATTCATCTGTCAGTATCCAGACAGGGATGAGATGCAAACATGTACTTATCTTGGTTGTCTGTGTAGTAGCGAGCAGACGGGAGCGAGATCTAAGGTGTGTGTAGCATATCAGTACAGACATTTGAATTTGGCGCACAGTCAGAATTTACAAGTGGGTGAGCAGATTCGCAGAGTTGCGTGTGCCTTATATGCACATGCAGCCAGCTGTTGAGTCAGCACAACCGCAACAGCGCTGACTGCGCACTGACCTGGAATCTGAGACATTGTTCCCGAATTGCAACACCCCACCCTGAAGTATTACCCTTCGTGACAGCCGCACCCTGCACGCCGTGAAAGACACCGGCAATAACAAACTCTAAGTCATACTTCGAGCTCCACGTTGTATGGCATGCCGTTGAGATGCAAACCGCAGCGCTTCAATGGCCGAGTAAACCCTCATAAGGAGTCCCATATCCCGGCGCTGGCACATGCAGAGGCGGGCGAGGTCAGGGATATGTCTATGCCAAATATAAAGGGCGTGTTGTCAAACAATATTGCTGAGAAACTAAATACTCACTGTTTAAACCATGGATAATTTTTTGTAGTGCCGTCTGTTAGGGTAGGCGGATAGACTGTAACTTACTGAACATAGGTTGACTAGGACAGCATTCAGGTTGGGCTGAGGTACTCACCAGAGTTTCTGTCAGCCGCCGGCGCCCGGACGTGAGAAATGATAAAAATGGGTGCTGAAAGAGTTTCAGCCTTTCATGAGAAAGACGCAAGCAGGTTGTAACTCACCATAACTCCTTCAGCAATGTTACAAGTGGTAGAATCGGTCTAAGGAGTAGAATCCGTGCAAGCGTCTTACGGGCTGATCGGAAGCCTCTCCGAATACGGAAATTGAGCGCCTAACCTGCAAATTGGCGTAATCGGTAGGAGCCGCCGGGGTTCCTTTCGATGTGGATGCCAACCATGTGAACTGCAATGATTTTCATACTTCAAATTTCGCGTCGCAAGGGCTTTAGTTAGCAATGATGCGTGCCGCAGTCACCTGGGAAGGATCGAAGGCAACTGTCTCGGTTCCATTTCCATTGGGGCCGTACTGAAGTACACGTATGCTCATCATAGCTTGTATCTTCAATTTACCCATGCGACTGAGATCAGGTTGCTTGCATAAATGCCGCTAGACGCATCGTACGTCAGGAAAATCAGGGTTGGATTATAAGCACTTTCGAACTATATGAAGATTATAACCCGCGGCGGGGCGCATTAAAAGTGTAGATACGCACAAATAAACCTCGGCGACCGTGATTATGAGTGATTATAAGCCTGGCGGCGTGATTATGAGGGATGATAATGCTACCAAGTACCATTATGAGTGTGCATAATGGTGCCCGGCCCAGTTATAAGTATATATATGCCTACCTAGACGTGAATATGATGAGTTACCGGTGCTTGTAATCCTGGTCGCCTCGAGGTCGAGGCCGGGCGCCTCGGGCGCTCACTGCAAGCAACGCCACGACGCCGGCACCGCGCAATGCCCCACAAAACTCGAAGTAGTGCTCGAGTAACACGACATACTCATATCGAGGCATGGAATGATTGAATAACAAGCGGGCGCCCAAATCCTCTGCAGGACTGGCAGTGTAGGGACTGCAAGAAGTGGTATTCTGCACGGAAGAATGGACCGGCGATCCACACGAAGTCTTGCACCGTACGGCTGGAATGGAAAGCAAGAGAAGTGGCGGCACTCACGCTGAAAAACAACGAATCTGGTAATTACCACAATTGCAGGCCGATCTTTTGGGACACAGTGTATGCCAGGCCCCACTCTTGCGCAGACCTCGCAGTCAAACGCTCCTCCACCGAAGAAGTACCGACTCTCCTGATGTCTTGGGACTTGGTCATTCCCCATAATCCACACACGCTTGTGCATGTGCAGCCCGTCCGTTGATGGCTTCGATGTGTACTCCATCATGAACTCTGAGCCTCCCAAAACATGTAGTTGAGCGCAGCCCAATCATCCCATAAAACGATACAGTATCGGGAATAGAGCATATTAGCTGTGGTATATATCACGCCTGTATTAAGCCGGAATTGGCCGAAAAGCTCCAATTCCCTGCCAAAGTCACGGAGCGCCGGCCCCATTTTGAGGCGCTTATCGTGGTATTTATCGCAGCTAATATGCTCTAATGAGGAAGTTGCCGTTATGCAGCGTAAGGTTGTAACGAGCATGGCGCTGTACATGGGATGCGGGCGCGCACACCAACCACCACAGCAGTCACAAATTTGAATGTTGAAGAGCCACTGCTCTCATGTGTTCCCTCTACAATGGATCATGCAGTCAGTTACGCCTGTGCTCCAGCAGAAAGCTAATATCACACACTCTGCAGCTCCTCCGTGCTGACGTGCAACATGAGCCGACCCTCCTGCAGCAACACCGTACCCGCGTATTCCCCCCAAATACTGAGCAGCCAAGATACAGTGAAAAGCTACCATGTCATGCTCGTCACTCCCAGCATTTCCACGTAGTCAACAGAGCCTTCAAAGAGCGAGGGTGCAGGCCCAGGGGTGCTTGAGGTGGAGGAGCGGACAAGACAGTGCAGTGCTTAGTCCCGGACGCCCTAAGCGCCAAGATAACGCGCATATAACGCCGGACATGCAACTGAGAACCTAAGCCTTCGTAGTCTATTGGTATCAGCGTCGAGTTACTGTAGCACGTTAAGTTGATTTAAAATGTCATTGGTTCGAATCCCAGGGTGCTTCAGGAGAGCAGCTGGTGTACGGTGTTAGGGGAAGCCACAATGGCAGGTGGTGAAGTAGCTCGGAGCGCCGAGCGGATCATCTTTACATCCTTCCGAGTTAGGTTTATCTTATCTTCGCTCATAATCACCGAAATCGCTCATAATCCTACAAGGACACTTATGAGCACCCATAATCACTTCCTAGCCCTATTATAATCTCAATACCCGGTGATTATGACTCAATGTGATTCTGCTGACGGTCTTATAATACCTCATAAACCCCCTCAGAGCATTTCGGGCAATATGAACATTATATTCGCTGATAAGTACATATAATCCTACCTGGTGGTTTTCTGACGTAGTCGAGCCGAACCTGCAGAGGTAGTAAAGCGCTGGTGCTTGCGCCGAGTTCTCCGCCATCAGTTTGATCCGCTCACAAAAATGGACTCTGCGCTTTGGCCACGCCACAAGCTCGCCAAATGCGTCCGAGTCCTATAAACCATGTTGAAGAGGGGCCTCAGCATGTGCGGCTCTTGTTTTATCCTACTTTATGTTATTTAAGTCCAGGCACAGTATGATCGGAACATAGTGTGGCCAATAAATTGCTCGTAGCAGCTTGTATTGTCTAGTAGCGTATGTACTTGGGATCACCAGTGTACATAGGCCCATTACATATAGAAAGGGCTCAAAACTGCAGACACCGTGCCACAGATATAGGGAAGTCTACATAAAGGGTTTGGATCAACTGTTATCCAACCTTTGCCCGCATGTTGTTGGCAACAGAGACTAAGGAAAGTCGGTAAACCACATTGCATTGTGTCTGTCGAATATGTGCACACTCGTCAACTGAAAGATCTTTGCAAGTTAAAATGCCGAGACCACAAAGCGTGGGTAATAACGTGGTTCCACACGGTGTAGAAACAGACCTATCACGGCTCTTATTCTCTGGGTACTTCTTGCGATGTAGCTGAGCCCGAGATTGCTGCTGACTGCATCTACATTGTCCATATTTCCGAGAGCACCTTTGACTGACTACAACTGGTTGCATATCTCAGTTGCCATTCTGCTGTCCTTATGATAAGCCTGAGGCACATTCGAGATAAAGTCCCTTGACTCACACTGAAGGATTGAAACCTAAATAGAGAACACCATGTGTTGCATGTTCAAGTGGTATGAATGCTCGTTGCAACGCGCACGGCTCTTCAGCACAGAAGAGTAGACATGCCATCTTCACTGAGATGCCGTAGAAGTATGATTTGGAAGTCCTATTGCATTATACGGCTACTTCCACACTTATGACATATAACTATAATCAGACAGACGTAAGCGTAAAGAGGACATTCTGGCACTTTACCATCCATTATTACATTCATGACAACTCTAGAAAACGTCTATCGCTCTCCCAAATGAACTGCAGCCCCTACATTTACCACCCAGCCTCTCAGAGAGTGAGATAGAGGCCTGCCACCTTTGCCATCTAGATTCGTGAGAAATCTCGCATTATTTCATATGGCCTCGCACTATGTTTGACTAGCTGCTAGATTACAGAAAGTGTTCAGGACCTACAATATCCTAATCTGCAAGGCCACTCACCGGTGTTCCTCAAGGAATCTGCCAACTGAGGGTCTGCGAGACTATCCATAGGGCCTTGAATCAGTGAGTGGAACTCCAGCTTGGTGCATTGATTTTCGAAGTACAGATGGTCATCGTCACTGTGATGTAGAGGTTTGTCTATGTTCCCAATGCTAGTGAACGCCACTAAGAGAATGGAAATGATTGAACTGAGGTATATTCAGCATATTCAGCTTGGTATATATACAAGTATTCTAGGACCCCTGGCACTACTAAGACTCTTGGTACAATACTCAGGTTTAGCTATTTTAAGTGATCTATGCATGTGGCATATGGTGAGTGGTCAGGAAACACTACTCTAGTCCATGGAATACCTGAGGTTGTGCTCTGGATCTCCTATGTCCATATTGGGCAATAGTCCTTGTAGCACTGATAGGTGCTTGTCGCAGAAATGAGCTTGACGCGTAACCAGAGACAGATCAGAGCAGATATAGAATATATGATAGAATACATATGAGGGAGGACAATAAGAGCCAACTCCAGGTAGACCTCACAGAATAAGTAGGCTGGTGCCAATACTTGTCCCCAATGACCAAGTTAGCATTGCTACACTGTACAGTACATAGAATACACACCTTGTCCTCAATGATGGACAAATATATATAGTATTATTTTTCATTTTCCTGCATTTATTTAGCACAGATACACAGCCTGATAGCAGCCCCAGAGCCTTGGACTTTATTCCAATGATCCTGGCACTTAGCGCCCCAAACACGGCTCAATCCTTCTCACGCTCGGACTCTTAGCACTCAGACTCACTTGCATTGCTCCTCATCTCGACCTCTTGGCCATTTGGGGACAAGGTATGTGTTCTAAGTGCCGGGATCATCGGAATAAAGTTCAAGGCTCTGGGGCTCCTATCAGGCTGTGTATCTGTGCTAAATAAATGCAGGGAAAATGAAAAATAATACTCCATATGTTTGTCCGTCTATGACAGCGCTTGTGCATAGCAGTGGCTAGGCACTTATATTCTGACACTCCCACTTGGCAAGTCGCTGCTTAGACTTTGATAGTGATACCGAGCAGAGCCCTGAAGTACTCGAACTTCATATAACCGAGAGGTTTGGTGAGGATGTCCGCGATCATGTCGTTTATACTAATGTAGACAATCTTGACCTGTCCTGGACTCATAATACTCTCGAATGAAGTGGTAACAAATGTCGACATGCTTGAGTCTTCTGTCATGTGCAGGATTGACAGCCAGAAATATACCTCCCTGATTATTAGAAACCAAGAGAACAGGAGCAGATGGTCTATATCCGATCTCCCGTTGAAGTGACGTCAGCCAGGCAATCTTGGAGCAAGCTTCTGAAAGCGCCATGTACTCGGCTTCTATTGAAGAACATGCCATAGTCTTCTGCATTTGCAAAGTCCAGGTCACGGCTCTATCAGCTATGATAAATACAAAACCGATAATTGACCGCCGGTTGTCCCGATTCTTACCTCAGTCTGCATCCGAATATCCGATCAAGCCTGATAGACCAGCACCTTGGTACTGGATCTTTGAAGCGACGGTAGTTCAAGATAGTGGAAAATGTGCTTAGCTGCTATAATGTATTGTTTGGTTAGCTCCTGCATGTACTGAAATAGGTGTGAGACTGCCCATGCGATGTCAGATCGTGTTCCAATCATGAGATATATAAGACTACCAATCATTTGCTAGTAGAATGTCCGCTGACTGGCCTAGGCTGTAAAGCCGGGCTCGGCCCTTTGAGGTGAATGCCTTCTGGAAGCAGTGTCCGGTGTGGTTTCAAGTTCTCCATTTGGAAACGTGAAAGAATCCCTTCCATATAAGCTTGTTAATCAATTGTTAGGAGTTTTTTCGACCAATTACAGGTGATCTGCATCCTCAGAAATGAGGTAGCGAGTCCCATGTCTCGCATTTGGAATTTCTTAGTGAGTAAGGTTTTTATCCTCTTGATGTCCTTTAAACTAGGACCCATATGCAGAAGGTCATTGTCATAGATGATAAGGATCACTTCTGATTGGTTGTGTTCATAAATGTAAATGCCCGCGTCAGAGCGGGTGTGCTTGTAGCCTTGTTCGAGAAGTGTCACATATAGCTTCTCATTCCAGGTGCGCGAGGCTTATTTCAGCTCGTAAATTGCTTTCTTTTAACAGCACACCTAGTTCTCCTGCTCCTTCTTTACAAAACCTTCTGGTTGTTCTATGTAAATCTCCTCGTTGAGCACACCATAAAGGAAGGCCATTTTAATATCCATTGCCTCAAGTTCCCAATTATTGAGTGCACAGTATGCTAGCAAAAATTGTATTGCTTCGTGATTGAGCAATGAGAGAGAAGGTTTTCTGAAATTCAATTCCCTCTATCTGGGTAAACTCTTTTACAACTAAGCTTGCCTTGTAGCAGCCGTTGGGTTTCTTTCCAAAGACCTACTTGCATTTTACAACTTTCCAATTCGCAGGTCTAGTGACTAGGACCCATGTTTCGTTTTCCATCTGAGATTTGATCTCTTCCTCCATAGTGAGCTCCCACTGCTCCGCATCAGGCCGCTTCATGGCCTCGTAATAGGTCAGTAGATTGAAAGATGCTGCGTGACTGAGATTGATGTCAAACCATTTTATTGAATCAATGATCTCTTGATTTGGCCGGACCTGAGATTCATTGGGCTCTTCATCCGAGTCTTTTCTCAGAGAAGTTTCCTTTGGAGCGTCTTGCCATTCACACCACTCGGCCCACTCACGTTCGCTTTGTCCTGAGCATACTTATCGCGTGCACGGGCATGTTCTTGCTCTTTGTAGGCTTCCATCGGAGGTACGTCATCCTAAGTGTTGTTCGGTTAACGCCGCTGTCCAGTGTTCTGCCTCTGAGGTCTCAGAGCTCTTGGAACAGGTTGTGGTGTGGGACCATGGTAAGGATCACATCTTTGCCTTAGGTTCATCAGGCAAGAACTCTGTGGTCTTGGCTGGAGGAGGTGGACCCATAACAAAGCCAGGTTCATTAGGGTTTGGATGTTGGAATGCTAGTGGTGCCGGTGTTGGGTCTTGGTAGAAATCCTCATCATAACCATTGCAACGTGTGTCAGGCACTAGTAGATTATATGGCGGATCTAAAGGATTGTATGGAGGGATCTGATTATGTGGGATCAAATCACTACTGTCTTCAGGAACATATCACTCTAGATCAGAGTCTGAATCTAGGCTCGGCTTGGGTTGAGCAAGTAGTTTGGCTGGTATGGATTCCAGTGCATGATTACTGGTTTCTCGCCTAGGAAAGGAAGTCTCATCAAAGATGACCTCACTTGCAACAACTAGAGCAGGTAGATGGATTCCAAAATCAGTATATCACAAAACTATAATACTCACCTGCTGGGATGACTTGAAAGAAGTGGGGAAAGCAGAGGGACTTGAGTAGAGCTAGTAGAGTGGATATGAATCAACGATGTTGTTGAGTCTGAGGGTTTAGCCCACAGACCAGCCTCCTTATATACATGTGTAGAGGGACCCCAGACACTATCTAAGACCTCCAATACCATATGCTGACTGATACAGTTAGGTGACATCTGACTAAGGCTCTAAAGCATACCACCGCTCTAACTCCCTTATCAGATCTGACCTAGCTATCATGCTGACATCAACACTATCTAGATGTCCTAATCGAGCTACTATACACTACCAGTCCATGATGTCATACTGACATTATACTAAGGTCATAGTCCAGAACAGTTCCAGACCAGAGTTCTGGCAATCTGGAAAAACCCCTCTTTCTAATCTATGCTTTATGCTTCTTATTTAACACTAAGTTGTTTATTATGCTCTTTTTCGCTTTTTGTGAAAATGTATTCCTGAAATATAGTTTATTTAGCTAATCTACGTCTATTAGCTTGCTAAACAGCCCATTGCCTTTTTAACATTCTAATCTGCTGATTATTAATGGCTTTTTACTATCTAATTGACTTTTTATCCCTTACCAATGCCTTATTACATGCTTTCATTAGCTCATTTACTATATTTCTTTTATCTAATTTCTCACTATTGCATATTTTATCAGTAGTTTATCATTAGCTTTTTACTTATTTGCTTGTTATTTGTGCCATATTTATGACATTATTTAGAGCTTATGACACTTATTTTGCTATTGCTTTTATTTATTACTTGGACTCTTATTATTGTATTGCTTAAAGCTAATTTAGTTCTATGTTCTCCTTTTTCTGCCAATCAGCTAACCTATATACTTATACTATTACACTTTTAGAGTTAATGTAGCTACTATTCTCTATTTCAGCCTAGTTGGCACATAAATGCATAATGGATTCCTTATTAGACTGGTTTTCAAAGTGCACAAAGCTTTAAGGATATTGTTGATGACAAGTCTGAAGCTCTTTAATATTACCTTTATAACCTAATATAAAAGCTCTGTACAATTGCTAAAAAGAGCTGCTTTTGCCTAGAATGTCTATATTCTTATATAATTGCCATTTGCCACAGTTGAATAACAAGTTGCAATCAATTTTAAATATCACAATAGCTCTAAAAGAGTGACTGCTTCACAGACGACCAAAGCAATTCATGCTGTATGCTTTTGTTAATGGGCCGAGGCTCAAAAAAAGATAACCAGAAATAACCACAATGCACCCAAAAGAACTTGAACCCAGGACCACCTAGGTGAGCGCACCCAGTATATTAACAACTGCGCCATAGCAGCTTGCATGTATCATTGTACAGAATAGTCATAACTTACTGGGTATATTGAAGCGCTTTAACGTCTTTGAAGCCTTCGGCGTTTGGTTGGCGTCATCTTTCATTAATCCCTCAGTCCCTCATTCCTAACTGACGCGTTAGCTGCGTCAGCGACTACCTACCGCTGACACCAGGACCCAAGCGACACCACACAAGAGTGAGGGGACGCGTGAATTATCAGGCAAGGCCGTTGAAGGGGAGGGGCTTCCTTGCAAATGGTACGTGGCCCTCTCACCACATCCACCACTACTACCCAGAGCCGTCCATGGCTGTGCATGCACGGCTTATGGACGGCGCTTTCATAATTAGGCATCACACATCCCCCACAAGTCACAAACACTGCGCGCGAAACGCCCGCGTAGTCAAGCACGACGCAACAAGCTCAACGCCGGGCGGCCGCGACGCCGACGCACAAGAAGCCAGCGCGACGACACGACGCGACGACACGAACGGCGGCGCACAACGCCAACGCCGGCGTGCGGGACGTGGTGAAGCACAGCATACGCAGGCAGACGCAGGCGAGCGTGCCACCGTTACAAAGGGCCGACATATGACGCGAGGGACCAGCGCAACAAGCTACACAGGCACACGGGACATGGCGAAGCACGACGCACGCAGATCGACGCAGGCGAGGCCAACGCACAAGAAATTGGCGCGTACAGCACGACGCGCAAGACACGCAGGGCGGGACAACGGCGCACGCACGACGGTGCCGATGGATGCGCACCACGCCAACGCCGGTGCGCAGGACATGGCGAAGCACGACGCGCAGGCCGACGTAGGCGAGCGTGCCGCCGTTAAAGAGCCGACACACGACGCGAGGGACCAGGGTAGCAAGCTACCTCAGCATGACGCCAACGAGCGCAGCACATGCACCGCGCTGGCGCGCTGGGGCGTGGCGAAGCACGACAGCGTGCAGACTGACGCTGACAAGTGCGCCCCATCGGAAGGGGCTGGCGCACAACACGAGGGCCAGGGTAGTAGTGTATGTAAGTATGTTACTGACAGATACAACACACAGGTGGGCATAGCGCAGTGCAGGTGAGTATGGTGCATGGTGCATGGGCTTACCTGCACAGTACAAGTAGTTTGTTGTGTTAGGTAGCTTAGTTTTGTATGTAGATAGCTAAATATGCAATACAGAGCATCAGGTTAAATTAAGAAGGGGATTTCTCAGATGACTAGTCAAGCAGTAGTGGCATTATAGCTGCATGTAAGGAACAAAATAGGACAGTAAGGAAACAAATAGCTGAGAAATAGGACTAATTGCCCTAATATATAGAATAATTAAGACAATTAGCAAAGGACCTCACTAAACTGCCTTATTGGCCTTATGTATCTATTTATCTAGTTGTGTTACTTTAATGCTTATGTGCTATGAATTAGTGCTTATCAGCATGCATTAGGCAGGAATAGTAAGGGGGGTTTTTTCGGATGTGGATCCTATGTCTGTATAAGGCATATCCCTGATGTCTATGCGACAAGCACATGGCAAACTGATCTAGCATCTTGTAACGCTGTGTGACGACTTGGTGACATGTCCCGTGATTTGATGTTACACTCTAAGCACTATGGACTAGCGCTGAGGGAAATTTATGACACAGTAACCCTTTGTTCCAATTTCATACCCGATGAAAATCATCACTTTGGCTTTCGCCTGAAGCTTATTGACCCTTGCATTCTTGTGGATGTGGACATAGGCTTTGCAGCCAAAAACTCTAAAGTATGACACGTCCGGAATTGTAACATCCCAAACTGTAATAGGCACCTTCCACTGGTGCTTTCTGAGTGGTTGCCATTTATATATGTGCATGGCAATCTCTACAGCTAGCTTTTAGAAGCCTGATGATTGCCCTGCATGATGACACATAGCTTCGGCTTTGTTGGTTATGATTTGCTGCCAGCGCTCTGCTCTATTGTTCTGCTGTGGTGTTCTTATAACTGAGAGTTCACGCTCAATTCCTCGTTCTGCTAAGTAGTTGTTGAATTCCTGACTTAAAACTCTCCCCTCAATTGGAATGAATTGCTTTAACCTTCCGATTGAGTTGATTTTCTACCCAAGTGACATAGTTCTTGAAAGCAGCAAGGGTTTGGGACTTTTGCTTAAAAACCAGCAAAGTCCGAAGCTAGAGTTGTCATCCAATGTAGTCAGTGTGTAGCGGTAACTATCAATGGAATTGGCCGGATATTCAACTAGATCCATGTGAATGAGATCTAACAGATTTGATGTCTGCAACTCTGAAGCAGAAAAAGGCACGCTCTTGGACTTGCCAAATTCACACCTGTCACACGGTGTTTCTTTTGCTGGTGCCTCAATGTGATCCGGTACTCCTTTAACATTCCTAGGAAGTTTCTCTACAAAAGACTTCCCGGCATGTCCAAAGCAGCGGTGCTAGAGATTATAATCGGTAGAAGTTGATGTTAACGTCACAGAAATAGTGGGCAGCGCAGCTTCAGGAGCCATATCAGCCTTAATGAATGCTTTGTGCGTCAACACAGTGGCTTGTAACTAGTATAGGCGATCAAACAAATTATATTGGGCCTCAAAAAGAATTGAGCCGTTTAAACTATGTTAGTGGAGGGAAAGTGTCTCGCCATGCATGTGAATGTGATGTCCTTTCTCAATTGATACACGTGGTGCAAAGAAGCATCCGTCTACTTGAGAAACGTAGAGTACTTCCGTAAAAGGAGATGTCAAGTTTTGCCATTGATTTGTATCTGTAGCACCACAGTGCTGTGGCCTATGATGCTTAAAGTTTGCTTTTTCCTGCTGTTTTGCTATATCTGGTGTCGCAAAGTCATGATAGTGAATAAAGTCTCATTTGTTGTAGGTCACATGAGCTGTGCAATCACAGTTTATCATCTACTTTGCTTGTTTATCATGCATAGAGTATAAAGAAACAGTGATTGATTCCGAAGATGACAACAATACAGCAGGTAAGTCTATAATTTCTAAACTAAATACAGTTGCAGCATTGTTATTGTTCTCCCTCTTCCTCCTTCCTTGGTCTTGATTTCCACTCGTTGTTGCTGTTGTTATTATTACCGTTATTCAAATTGCCGTTGCCGGAGTTGCCGTTGTTAGAATTCGAGTTGTTGTTGTTGCCGTTATTACCAGAGTTGGAGTTGCTGCTGGAATTACTTCCACTCAAGCCAGACTGCTAGTTCAGGCATATGCCCTTGTCCCAGTGTTGCTCGGTGGTATGATTGGTCTCCTTCTTGCACTTAGCACAGTATTTCGAGTGCTTAGGCACGTTAGAGACACGGGCAATCTGGGTTTGGTTGGCGACACAGTGTAACTCCTCTCAATGATCTTGGGCTTGATGTTGCTTGGCTTGAGCATACTCAGGTCCTGGATGGTCGTGAGGATGGTGCCGGCAATGGCTTGGTATAATGAGGGCATACAATTAATAATCAAGGGAGGGCAAGGAGTTGGTCCGAGATGGCAATACCGGCATTGGTGACATGGGCAGTGGCCTCGATTATGGTGTTAATCTGAGGTCTGATTGCAGACTTCTCAGATAGCTGCGCATTGAACAGCTTCTGAAAGGCGACAAAGGCGCCATTGGCTCTGGGCTTCTTGTACTCCAACTTGAGAGTGTTTCAGGCTCTTAGGGCAGTGTAGTGGCTTGCCACGTGGTGCTTAATGTTAGCCGCCATGTACATCTAGATGATGCCTAGTGCCTTATCGTTCTTCTTGTCTTATGTGGCTTGAGCGGTTAGCTCAGCTTCGTGAGTCGCCACAGCGGCAAGAGTTAGGCGAGGCATGCCGGGCCGAGGCGTTGCAGCTGTCAAGCTGTAGCCTTCGATTAGGAACTATACTCCGGTGTAGCAAGAGAACACTTTGACAGTGTCTGCCCACTCACAGTAATTTGTGCCATTAAATGTGGGCAAGGCCTTTTCAACCTTGATCTTATCAGATCAAGAGGACATAATTTGTGTTGGTAGTTAAGATGAATAAACGACAGTCCGAGACAAACTCGTCAAGTGTAGCTTGCTACGTGATCTCAAGAGACAAGAGATTTAAATCTGGTAACCTGGATACTGGTAGTTTGGATCAGTGAAAGATTTTATTGTCGACTTCAATAGCGTATGATTCTGAGTCATTGTGTTCACGAGGAAAAAGATGTGTAATCAATTCCCTCGTCGTCTCTGAGTTGTAGTGTGAAGTGGCATGAGGACGATGCGTGAATGTAGTTGTCAAAGCCAAATTCTTCAGGAGTGAAGAATAGCTCTAACGCGCACTCGACTGATGTAAGAAAACTTTTGGCTGGTGTGCCTGAGTTCTAAACTGGTTGCACTCGAGTTGAGCATTTAAGATGTTTAACCGTTCCCGGAATTGGGTGACAGTTTTTGGAAGTTCCTCTGTTGTGATGAGCGCTTTGTAATGAACCGCTTTAGATCAGCAAGCTATAATTGCCGATTAAGCAGGTAGAATCTAGGGAATGATGTATGCAATTCCAAACAAAATGATAAACACTTCAGATATTTACAAGATATTTATTACAGGTAGTGCAAATTTAATTCTTATAATCCTACAGCTTCCTGAAGTAGTTTCCCTTGTAAACTGCGCTAAGTGCTTTGATAATATATGCCTAGTTTTTACATAGGCCCTTGAAGGAAATCTCTCTAATAGCTTTCAAACTGTAATTTCATGCTTGGAATTCCTCCCTTGTCTTATCCTTCCCGGTATCCTTCAATGAGCGGTGGAGGTGGGTAAGCTGATGAATTAGCCCTTGTAGATTTTTATCAATGCACAGTTGATGGATTTCTCTCACATAAAAGTCTTGAAGACATTCAAGCACTTGAGTGTAGCGCTGAACTTTAGGTCAAGATCTGGATGAGATTGGATGCAGTTAACTTCTCGAAGTTGAGAAGCACCGGCTTAAGTGTGATAGGAGTGTAAGTCGGGCGGGAGTTCAAAAGCCTCTCAGTGAGAGTAGGCTTGGCAGGACTGGCTAGGATGCAAGCACACTCAGCCTTTTTCTCTCATAACCAGTACTAGTTGCAAACTCGGTTGTTCTAACTGGTGATCTCAGTGTCTGTAGAGAGCTTAGTGCAGGTGAAACGAAAGAATTAGCTAGGAGGCTTGGAGCCTTCAAACCGATGTGATTTGAGCGGTACTCCTTAGCATGGAAGCAGTCAAGTTGCTCTTGCGACAACTTATAGACAGGAGTAGGATTGAGCGAACTTGCTGACACTACAGGTTATGCAGGAATATTGTCAAAGGACAATTCTCTGTCACACAGAATCAATGAGACTCACTCGTTAATCTAAATGTATAAATTGTTTGGTAAAACGGAGTTTAAGGAACCAAGATATGGGGACGCAGCAAAGGTAACTAGAACAGTTTGACAGAAATAACGATGTAGAGTTTAGAGCTTGGAACTCATAATCTGAGAGAATGTAAATGATTGAACTGAGGTATATTCAGCATATTCAGCTTGGTATATATACAAGTATTCTAGGACCCCTGGAACTACTAAGACTCCTGGTACAATACTCAAGTCTAGCTATTCTAAGTGATCTACACATGTAGCATATGGTGAGTGGTCAGAAACACTACTTTAGTGCATGGAATACCTGAGGTTGTACTCTGGATCTCATATGTCCATATTGGGCAATAGTCCTTATGGCGCTGATAGGTGCCTGTGCATAGCAGCGGCTAGGTGCTTATATTCTGACAGTCACCCCTGCATACATCCCCAAGCGAGGGTGAGTTACAAAGGCATCATCTGCTTCATTGAGCTGTCAAAGATTTATGATGAAGCGATTTATGAGAACCTGAGGCCATAAATGGATATTCATATAGTATTGTTGGCAAGCGAAGTTGCCAAAGATACCATTGAAACGATGATAGGAGTTAGAACAGATAATGTCTTGAAGTTATTATCAGTCAAACACTGACACAGAATGAGTGGAGAAGACTTGCATCATTAAATACAAGTACTATGTGGGTGATGTTAATGATGAGCAAAAATCCGAGCTCAGCATACATCAAGCACAAAACGGGAGATGTAGTAAACCCTGTTGCCTACGTACAAGAAGTAGAGGGTACCTAATATACCTCACTGAGTTTCATCTGGAGTATGTTGTAAATGTCACTATCTACTATTACATAGGAGACATATTGTAACTGATATGTGTTGGCATGTCCAACTCTCTTGGAGCCAGACTCACCATGTTTTCATCTATGTTGCTACCAGTACAAGAATGTCTGCAAGTATTATGGAGGTGCAGATCAAGATGAATACTGCATTAACGTGAAGTTATTCATTCATCTTGGTGAATCAGTCCATGCGTATATCTCCACATACATAAGTGTGGTAGTACAAGGAGAGTGCGCATCAACTTACATCTTGAGCAGCCTGGGGAGTGCGTTGGACGTCGTAGTACAGAACATGAAAGGCCTGCTAACGTATGCTGCATCGGAATGTATCAGGTCGAACTACAAAGACATGCAGTAATTTAGCGGGGAAACATTTCAGGGAAATGTTTGGCTTGCAACGTTAGTGCAAACAGAAGCCAGTCCAAAAGTAAAACCAGACAATATAGAAAATAGCTGGGCTTCCACAGAGCATATACTTGAATAGAAGAGAATACTGTGCAAATGGTCAGTTATGCAGATAGTTAAACATGACAGCAACCATCTCTCACTGGTGGTCTGTCTATAGCTTATGAATGAAATTATCGCAAACAGAAAATTCTGAACTTTGCATCTGCAAGAATGAACTATCAACAACAGTGCAATGAAGGGCAAACAGAATGGAACTTCTAAAACTCAGCACTCAGTATGGACAAACTACTGTAATCAAGGGCAAGTGCTTACGTTTGGTGAAGAGGGCATCTAGGTAATTATTTGAGTGATTACCATCATCTACCATGTTGATATGAAGAGTAACGCCGTTGCTGTGGGCCACCCGCTTCAAGCGTTCCACTCATAACGAATAGGCAGGAAGTATTTGTAGAAAACAAGAGCTGGCTTGAGTAAGTACATAGATAACAATATGGAAAGTAAGAGTTTGCACACCTGTTACAGCAACACCAATATAATTGCTTGTGACTCTAAGGTTCGCGATAGTTTAGAATGGCTAGCACACAGTGCTTGACTTGGAATCTCACATACAGCATTAACAGCTCCTCTATAGTCACAATGTTTGCTTGTGAGGACATCCTAGCAGCTCCTTGGATTGCAGATAATGTGTGGGACGGAGAGACCAAAGCCTTAGTATTGCAGACGGACACATATAAGTAGTATTATTTTTCAATTTCCTTACATTTATCCAGCACGAAGACAAGGCCTGGTAGCAGCCCCAGAGCCTTGGGCCGGTCCGATGATCCCGGCGCTTAGCGCCCAAATGCAGCTCAATTCTTCTCACGCTTTCGGATACTTAGCACTCTGAGCTCTCTTGCCTTGCTCTTCATCTTGACCTCTTAGTCATTGGAGACAAGGTGTGTATACATATACTATAGGTTATAGTTTATGCTAACTTGGTCATTAGGGACAAGTATTGGCATCAGCCTGCTCGTTCGTGAAGTCTACCTGGAGTTGGCCCTTGTTGCTCTCGTACGTATTCTATCATCTATTCTACATCCGCTCTAATCCATCTGCTCTGGTTACATGTTGAGCTTGTCTTCACGACATTAGATCAAGATCTCCTAACTGCACTGGTCCGATTGAACCCCTCGCGAAGCACAGGCACTACAATGGTCCAGAGATACAGTGCCACTGAGACTCGGTTTATCCCTTTACCGTGCTGCTATTAGGCGGGATGTCGGTGTGGTGAACTTTTGGGTTTCCCATCGTGTGCAAGGAGGTCCATTTGCACACTACCTGTTGCCAACCTGTTCAAAGACGCAGCCCCCATGCAGCAGTTTGACTGCTTGACAGTATTCCACTACTACAACTCAAGCAACCAATATGACTACCACGACGAATCAGAGACCTACAAGAGGTGTGAACAACAACCATGCCCCAATCGTTACAATAGTGTCAAGGCAGTGTATCTGGAAGAACATCCAGACCAGATCTAGCAACCTCGGAGTAGAATAGAACCCAGGAGAACCACCAATCCAACTCCCAGCAGGAAGTTCTAGCTCACCAAGCCCTGCGTTCCTTGTACTCCTCCAGAACCTCTTGCACACTCACACTTCAAACTGGCACTCCGTACGCAAACCCCAGTAGTCACACCAGCAGCCCTCCTTCCACATGATCTGTCATCACAGGCCCCTCTGCCTCCACCTTCCACACTTGCACTTGCACCAGCACCCATGGCCCAACCAATGACCCTTGAACAGCTGATCCAGGCTCTGGCTCAACGAGTAGCCAACCTCACTCAGAATGTCAACTAGATGCTGGTCCAGCAAGCGCAGCAAGTGCAACAGCCTCCACTAGTAATAAATGCCACGGTCACTGCACAACCGCCCACCAAACAATATGTGCAGAAACCCGCCATATACGACAGCAAGTCTACAAATGATGCGTGTCGGTTTCTAGCCACCTTTACCATTTAGGTGCAGGACCAAAAGGAGGGACTAAGCGATCGAGTGCAGTGACAGAGCTGGGATGCAAATGGCAACCTAGTCGTCAATGCATAAGGCCAGCCAGTCATGAAGATGGGGTACAACCCTTGAATTAATAAGTGGATTGGAGCAGGCCTCAATTTCTTGGTAGGAGATGCGGCCATCTGAGTGACACCAACTATAGAAGCATTGACGAAAGGAGAAATACTGTACATCAATTGGACAGCGTTCTACAAGCCTTCCACATGCGATTCAAGACAGTAAATAAGGCAGGAGATGCACTGGCCTCTCTTGATACCCTTTGGATGGGAAACAAGATGGCGCAGGAGTATACAGCGCTGTTTTACCAGTACGCCAGCTGAACCACCCTCAGTGACAAGGGACAAGCGCATTTGATACAAGAAGCACCTGTCCACCTACGTCAAAGACCAAATTGCAAAGACAGGCAGAGATACATCGACTCTGGCACGCGTGGTAGAGGCAGCACAGGACATTGACAAGAGGGAAGCGCGAAGCGAGACGCAGAACGAGCCCATAAGCAAGGACATCAGCCCAGGACAACAACATCGATGTTAACTTTAGGACCTCGACAGTTCCTTCCGGTGGCCCCAATTTAGCCATTCTAGACCCCAGCCGACCCTGACACCATAGACATCTCGGCAACAACTCCGGCACTGGGGTTAGCTCAGGCCTAGTGTAAGGCTCTGGCAGAGAGATGCTTTGGATATGGATCAAAGGACCACACTATGGCAGCCTGTCCTGACTGCAGGTCCATTTGTCAGCATTGCTATAAAGTAGGACACACCTCCAGCAGTGTGTTGCTCTCGCTACATGGGACAGTCAGGAACACCAGCCGCTTGAGTGAGTGTGATCAGTACAGACGGCAGTGGACCCTCAAAGCCGTCGTCGACAACGGCGTTAAGTACATCAGGCTCCTCCTCGTCAGGCTCCTCTTTGGTGTCAGAGGCAACAGTGACAGCTCTGGCACAGTTGGTAGCATCTCTGGAGGCGCCTTCCGAGAGGTAACGGGGATTTTTGTAAGGTTCTTGGCTAAGGCTGCAGCTAAGAACCCGGCGCGCTTCCCTAGTTTTAACTGTTTCTCTGTATTGCATGTAGACCTTTATTTTGAAACAGACACTGACTCTGACCTGGTTCCCTCTATATATGTATCATCACCGTTCCAGGTTCCTTTGACTTTGTCTCTAAAGTCCTCCTCAGTTCAGTCACATTCCAAGAAAACCATTTCCTTTGTTGTACCAGTAGTTAACATGGGCCTATGAGATTCAACTCCCAAGACGACTAGCACGGATTCAACTCAGCCATTTTGTAATCCTAAGGACATTGTAGCACACAAGTCTGTAGCACCAGCTCCTTTTGTATCAGATGTCGAGAGTAATATGTATGATACAGTTTCTTCATGCCAACTTTAGGAGATAGATTGCCAGTTAAAGCACTTCCAGTCGCAGTGTATGTAGCAGGCGAAAGGACTCGGGCTATGCTAGACAGCGGCACCAGCGAACTGTTCATTGACAAAGACTACGCTTAAAAGCGCAATCTTGCACTCAGCCGTTTGGCTTACCAACTGCCCCTTTACAATATTAATGGTAGCTTTAACCAAGCTAGAACTATTACTCATTTTTCATGGCTTAGACTAGTTATTGGCAGCCATGATCAAGAGTGGGATTTTTAGTGATAAGCCTAGGGCCTGAGGGTGTCATTCTGGGATTGCTCTGGCTGAGATCAGTCAACTCACAAGTTGACTGGCGAGATGGAACACTAGAGTTGGAGGCAGAGCAGCGCTCTCAGAGAGTGGAAGCAAACCAGAAGGCAGCGGCCAAGTTGGGTCAAAGCCAGACTTCTAGAAAGAGGAGATGAGCTATAGATGTGCGCTGAATACACTTACTCGCAGCAGATTGCTGAAGAGAAATTGCACAAACAAGGGCAGCGGTCCTTTGAGGAGATGGTCTTAGAGGAGTATTGTCGCCACGCTCATGTATTCTCTAAGGAAGAGTCACACTGACTACTAGAACACAAAGCATGGGACCACATCATCAACTTTAAGAAAGGAGCTCTAGAAACACTGCACACCCGAGCCTTCCCAATGTCAGTTCCAGAAGATGAAGAGTTGGAATGTTTTCTCGATGAGAGTCTAGCCAAAGGATACATTGTCCCCTCCAAGTCTTCTATAGCATCACTGGTCTTCTTTATCAAAAAGAAGGATGGCAAACTGCAGCTGGTTCAGGACTACTGAAAGCTCAGCAAGATTACAATCAAAAACCACTACCCACTTTCTCTAGCGTCAGACATTATTAATAAGCTGAAGGGAGCTCGAGTCTTCACAAAGTTCAACATTCAATGGGAATACAATAACATCCAGATTCGCGAGTCAGATCAATGGAAAGCAGCGTTCATCACAAACAAGGGACTCTTCAAATCGAAGGTCATATTCTTTGAGCTAATGAATTCACCAGCAACCTTCCAGTCACTTATGAATGCAATCTTCGCGGACCTAATAGCGGCAAACAAGATGGCTGTTTATGTGAATGATATTCTGATCTATAGCAGCAACTCAGAGACACACCAAGAGACTACCCACGAAGTCCTGCACCGACTGAAGGAGCATAACCTGTTCTTGAAGCCAGAGAAGTGCAAGTTTGACAAAGAGGAGATCGAATACCTGGGCATGGTCATCTGAGCCGGAGAGGTAAAAATGGACTCAGCCAAGATACAAGCAATCATCGAGTAGCACACTCCTCGAACTCTCCCGGGATATGCGAGGATTCCTGGGCTTTGCAAACTTCTATCGAAGGTTCATCAAAGGGTTTTTGCGTTGAGCTCGCCTTCTAAATGACTTGACTAAGAAAGACAGACCGTGGCGATAGGGACCAGCAGAACAGTCTGCATTTGATGACCTGCACAAAGCCTTCATCACGGGCGCCAATGTTGGCAATGTACAACCCAACCAGGAAGACAGAGATTGAGGCAGATGCATCGAACTTCGCGACAGAAGGAGTCCTATCCCAGTGGGGAGACGACAACTTCATGCATCTCGTTGCATTCCGTTCTGAGACAATGTCACCAGCAGAGCGCAACTACGAAATCTATGATAAGGAACTCTTGGCAATTGTTAGAGCTCTGAAGAAGTGGCAGCATTATCTAGAAGGACTTTCCAAGGTTACTGTCTACTCGGATTGCAAAAACCTCGAGCACTGGACGAAAGCCCAGAATCTGACCCGCTGACAAGCCAGATGGTCCCTCTGGTTATCATGATTTCACATGGAGATAGTACACCGCCCAGGCAAGTCACAGGGAAAATCAGACGCTATAACATGTAGCGCTTTGTCAGAAGTCCCAGATGCCAAAGACAATCGAGAATAAGTAGTGTTAGTCCTAAGGCACCCACAAACCATCAACACTGCTATCATACTAAGTACAATGGAAGGAGTCATGATAGAAGGAAACTCAGTAGAGGGAAGAGATTAGAAAGGCAGGGCAGAGAAAAGCAATAGTAGTAGAGGCACTGAAGGGATTGAAGAAGAAGAGTGCACAATGACTACTCGATAGAACAAAGAAATAGGAGGAGGTGGATGGATTAGTGTATTACCAAAAGAAGCTATATATGCCAGACAACATAGAGATAAGGAGGAGGATATTAGCAGAATGTCACAATGGAAGGACAGCAGGACATCCAGAACAAGATGGAACTTACAAACTGGTTAGCCGGCACTACTGGTAGCCGCTGATGCGAGCTTTGTCGACCAGTATGTGAAAGAATGCAAGCAATGCCAGTGATTCAAGCCTGCATCCCACCCACGAGTAGACCCACTTTCAATAGCAGTCCCAGAAGAACCATGGCAAATCGTGAGAGCAGACTTAGTAACTGGACTCTCTCCATCAAAGAGCCTGGATGGACAGCTCTACAATGCCATCTTGACAATTGTCAACCTGTACACTAAGCAGGGACACTTCGTGCTCACCAACGAATTCAGTGACGGTAGAGGGAATCGCATCACTTTTGGAACGAGAGCTCTTTAGACTTCACAGATTACCATGAAGGGATCATATCAGACTAGAGACCACAATTTGCAGCCAAAGTCATCACAGCACTGTACAAGAGGCTAGGGATCAACAGCCAGCTTACAACAGCTTATCACTCTCAGGCGAATGGGCAAACAGAGCGCATCAACCAAGGAGATTGAGCAGTACCTCTGGCTATTTACCTTGCAGTGACAAGATGACTGGGCTCAGCTTATACCAGTTGTGGAGTTTGCGCTCAACTCCAGAGTACACTGAGCTCATTGCCAATCGCCATTTAAAGTGCTATACAGCTACCAACCAAACTTCACAATCCCAGGTAGAAGGATGCAGCAATGTACCAGTGGCAGACTCTTGAGCAAAACTACTGGCCCAGACACGTAAGGATGCAAAAGCAGCTTTTCAAACTATAAAGAAAGAGATGTCTGCTGGTGCTCTTCTACCTAGAGTGTTTGACGTGTTGAGTCAGATAGATGCCGTAAGCGCTCTGCTCACATCTTTCTCTATTGTTCAACCAGATTCCACCATGACGATCTTTATTGTCTATTGTCCTGGTATCTATTTGTGTCTGTTTGTAGTACAGCCACCCTGTATTGTATATAAGGCAGCTCTCTGCGCCATACATAATAAGACTCTTTCAATTCTCAACCCACTCACGTATATACCAACCAGCTTACAGGTGAGTAACCATCCTAGCTTCCTCTAGGCTTCCCGGTAGGAGTGTATGCCGCTGTATGCACTGCACTTCTACATGATGTTGGAGATAAAGTCTAGCTGGATAGCTGCAATGTGCAGGTATACCAAGCCTCTTGCAAGCTGGGACCTAGGCAGCTTGGACCCTACAAGATCCTGGAGAGAGTAGGCAATTGGGACTACAAGCTCAAATTACCAATAGCATTGAAAATCCACAATGTATTCCATGTCAACTAACTCTCACCTTGGAAGGGTAATGAAGTCAATGGAGTCCTACCACCACCCCCAGCCCCAGTCACAGTTGGAGAGGAGGTGGAGTACGAGGTGGAGGAAATCCTTGACAGCAAAGTCTTCCAATGGCAATTCCAATACCTCATCAAATGGAAGGGCTACAGCTTTGGTTCAAACTCCTGGGAACCGGCAAAGAACCTTGAGAATGCCCCAGAAGCCATCAAAAAGTTCCATGAGTCATATTCCAATGTGGCCTGGTGCATCAACGCTGCCAT
The DNA here is from genome assembly GCA_024811115.1 of Terana coerulea. Lineage (NCBI taxonomy): Eukaryota > Fungi > Basidiomycota > Agaricomycetes > Polyporales > Phanerochaetaceae > Terana > Terana coerulea. The sequence continues at coordinate 3,375 of JAKOGH010000728.1, read as the reverse complement.
GTTTGCATCTCTGCTGTGGCAACCACTACAAAACTTCATCAACACTGTGTCACCAGAGTTTGAATGGGAGGAAGGGAGATTCGAGGCACTCGGTCCATTGAGGACAATGGACTTTAGCAAGGGGTAATGTCGCAGACAGACACATACAAGTAGTAATATTTTTTCATTTTCCTTGCATTTATCCAGCATGGAGACAAGGCTTGGTAGCAGCCCCAGAGCCTTGGGCTTCAGTCCGATGATCCCGGCGCTTAGCGCCCAAACGCGGCTTAATTCTTCTCATGCTTTCGGATACTTAGCACTCTGGGCTCTCTTGCCTTGCTCTTTATCTCGACCTCTTGGTCATTGGTGACAAGGTGTGTATACATGTACTATAGGTCATAGTCTATGCTAACTTGGTTATTGGGGACAAGTATTGGCACCAGCCTACTCGTTCTGTGTGGTCTACTTGGAGTTGGCCCTTATCGCCCTCCTCGTATGTATTCTATTATTTATTCTACATCTGCTATGATCCGTCCACTCTGGTTACGCATCGAGCTTGTCTCCATGACACTTGGTAGAGTATACCAGTAGCAACCTTATAGTGCAGCGCTCATGCAACATTTCCTCATCTCGCTGGAGATCTGGCCTTATTTCAGCGAGGGAAATTTAAAAGATCTATCATTTTCCCAGATGCAAAATGTTAGTACAAATAAGGTTACTCACAGTGATCTCTGCAACTTGATTTTGTTGCTCCTTCAGCCCCAGGTGCACTATCTCTTCAGGTTGAGTGCATGGGCATCTGCGTCACAATCCAAATAGGTTCAGCCAACAAGCTAGAGCGGAGAAAGGGCTAGAAGAGTGTGCTATTGCATTTTTACTTGGTGAAGCAAAATATCTAATCTTATCTATACTAACATTTTGCACATGGGAAAATGTTAGATCTCTTAAATTTTCCTTGTACGAAATGTGGTTTGGACCTCAGTGTCTCTATCATGATGCCCAGAGCGTTAGTAAGTACAAAGCATGTGAGTAGCAAGGCTTCATGGACTCACAAGCACAGCAAGAGCTTTTGCTCAACTCACACATGAAGCCAGACACAAGGGAAGGGTCGAAGTTGGCTTTCTAATTTTCATGTTCACCAGAACCCTGGTGCCAGAGTATCACTGACAGGCACACATGCACATTGCACAGCTCCAGAATACACGTGTGTTATAGATCACATTATGTGTTGCATTGCATGACTGTCACAGTTGTTTGTTTTTACTCATTCCCAATGTCTTACCGTACTTTCACAATACCATGCCTAGTGATAGCAGGGGTTTGCAAACCCTGAGGGTTAAGGGTAGGGCACAGAGTGAAGGGTAAGGGTTGGGAAAGTTAACCCTTATCGGCAGGGTGCATTCAAATAGCAGACGTGTTGCTGGATAGAGCTGAAGTGTTGTAGTGCTTTATATCAATACAAGCTACTCAAATAGAAGGCTAACATTATAAGTGAATGAAAAAGCACTCAAAGCACCATTTTCTGCCCATTTTGGCAGGGCTCAAGGGTAAGGGTAAGGGTTAGCCTCTAAGCATAGAGGGTTTACCCTTGCCAATCACTACGTATCTTAGTATCCACCTTCACGCATGGCGAGAGACTACCTTGCCATACAAGGCTCATCCATTGCATCAGAACGCGTGTTTTCTAGCAGTGCATACTGGCACCCTGCTTCGCAACAAGCTTCGACCTGACACTTTCGAAGCTCTGCAGATCTTGAAGGATGGATACCGTACTGAGCTGATCAATGCCTCAGATCAGTCCGACTTGCACGCTGCTGGTGTTTGGGATGATGATGACACAGAGTACATTCTAGTAGTATAATTACATATATATTTCTATAAATTTGGCAGTTCTCTGGTTTGAACTGGTTCATGAACCCAAACCTGACTATATGAACCAGTTCACAAAAACAAAATTGGTCCTGTTCGGTTTTGAGTTCAAGTTCACCACTTAGCACTTGGTTCAGGTTCGAGTTTTCCTGACATAGGCCAGACACCGGACCAAACCGGACCGTGGCCACACTGGGCACATTGTCGTCGAGTCGAGCCTGCGAGCGCCTAAGGGGCTCGGGACATATGCGCAGGGTTTGCCGAGTGAGGATTGATGCGCCATCATGCTCTTCCCCGCGCGCTCCGATCGATTCAGGCTAAGGTCTTCCAACCATGTTCCGGAGTGAGCGCACCACATATATGCGCTTGTCGAACAGGAATATGTACTGCAGGGTTGCACAGATTCCCTGCGGGTAATCTCTCGAACGGTCATACTGGACCTACGGCCGGTGGGCATCACCAGCCCGGATATAGATGTGCCCTTTCCAGCGTTGGAATGACCCGATGAGGTCGCACATGCACACCCTCGACTGTGACGGGTATTACAACAATCTGTATAACCAGTGCATGTATTACTATATACGTGAGACTGAACGCACGACCGTTGACGAAATGAAAACACAAGACGACAAGAAACACAGCAGAGCAGATGTATGAGGGAGATATGTGCGGAGGAGAACGTGACCAGAACACGTTGCGAGACGAGCCTAGAGCTTAGATAGAACAGGTCCGACGACAACGAGGATGATGGTGAACAATGGCGCGACAGCGCAGTATGGCTAGAAGATGGTACAGCTGATGAACGACTCGAAGGCGTCGCCCGACGCGGCCGCTTGCGTCATACAGAGCACAAGGGCTACCACATAGATTATATCATGTGGTAATCGGAGGACACACTTGCGCGAGCGTCAGGGCCGGCGGCGAAGCATTGAGCAGTGTATTCGAGACGACGAACACGGGGCTGCGGACAAACGGAAGTAAGTACATGATGTCTACATCGCAACTGTTAGATACGTACTCGTCGAAGGCTTCTTGCACGCTGAACTGCGTTGAGAGCGCAGGAAACAGCAGCAGCAGCAACAGCAGCGAGGGAGATGATCATGCGCGACAGGACCACTGAACCATCATCTCTGGCCCGGCCGCTTCTAGTCCGACGGGTTGCGTTCAATACGACTCTTCGACCGCTGCGGTATCTTGAGCATCTCCCGTACGCTGTCGACCAGCGATATCTGGCTCCATCTCGTGCTTACGCTCCTGCCGTGCTCGCGGTGCGCCGGTAGCGCATCTTGAGTTCTCCTTCGGCTCCGGTGGCTTGTGGAAGTATGCATCGAGAACGACGAAGGTGAGTGGGATGGGTAGCTGCCGGCCTGGTTTAGCACTCCGCGGATCGGCTTGACGTGGACGTCGAGCGCATGCTGTAGTGGCGGGACGCAGGCAATGACAAGTGAGAGAAGCGCCGCCCACGATGATACTGGCATGAAATTGGAGAAGCTCTTCCATGTCATCGCCGGTCCAAGACGCATGCAC
>JAKOGH010000727.1:0-16835 GCA_024811115.1 Terana coerulea | reverse complement strand
ACAGGACATCCAGAATAAGATAGAACTTACAAACTAGTTAGCCGGCACTATTGGTAGCTGCTGATGTGAGCCTTTGTTGACCAGTATGTGAAAGAATGCAAGCAATGCCAGTGATTCAAGCCTGCGTCCCACCTACGAGTAGACCCACTTTCAATAGCAGTCCCAAAAGAACCATGGCAAATCGTGAGAGCAGACTTAGTAACTGGACTCTCTCCATCAAAGAGCCTAGATGGACAGCTCTACAATGCCATCTTGACAATTGTCAACCTGTACACTAAGCAGGGACACTTCGTGCTCACCAACGATTCAGTGACAGTAGAGGGAATCGCATCACTTTTGAAACGAGAGCTCTTTAGACTTCACAGATTACCATAAGGGATCATATCAAACTAGAGACCACAATTTGCAGCCAAAGTCATCACAGCACTGTACAAGAGGCTAGAGATCAACAGCCAGCTTATAACAGCTTATCACTCTCGTGAATGGGCAAACAGAGCGCATCAACCAAGAGATTGAGCAGTACCTCTGGCTATTTACCTTGCAGTGACAAGATGACTGGGCTCAGCTTATACCAGTTGTGGAGTTTGCGCTCAACTCCAGAGTACACTGAGCTCATTGCCAATCGCCATTTGAAGTGCTATACAGCTACCAACCAAACTTCACAATCCCGTAGAGGATGCAGCAATGTACCAGTGGCAGACTCTTGAGCAGAACTACTGGCCCAGACACGTAAGGATGCAGAAGCAGCTTTTCAAACTATAAAGAAAGAGATGTCTGCTTGCTCCTCTACCTAGAGTGTTTGACGTGTTAAGTCAGATAGATGTCGTAAGCGCTCTGCTCACATCTTTTCTATTGTTCTACCAGATTCCACTATGACAATCTTTATTGTCTATTGTCCTGGTATCTATTTGTGTCTGTTTGTAGTACAGCCACTCTGTATTGTATATAAGGCAGCTCTCTGCGCCATACATAATAAGACTCTTTCAATTCTCAACCCACTCACGCGTATACCAACCAGCTTACAGGTGAGTAACCATCCTAGCTTCCTCTAGGCCTCGGTAGGAGTGTATGCCGCTGTATGCACTGCACTTCTACATGACGTTGGAGATAAAGTCTAGCTGGATAGCTGCAACGTGCAGGTATACCAAGCCTCTTGCAAGCTGGAATCTAGGCAGCTTGGACCCTACAAGATCTTTGGAGAGTAGGCAATTGGAACTACAAGCTCAAATTACCAATAGCGTTGAAAATCCACAATGTATTCCATGTCGACTAACTCTCACTTTGGAAGGGTAATGAAGTCAATGGAGTCCTACCACCACCCCCAGCCCCAGTCACAGTTGGAGAGGAGGAGGAGTACGAGGTGGAGGAAATCCTTGACAGCAAAGTCTTCCAATGGCAATTCCAATACCTCGTCAAATGGAAGGGCTACAGCTCTGGTTCAAACTCCTGGGAACCGACAAAGAACCTTGAGAATGCCCCAGAAGCCATCAAAAGTTCCATGAGTCATATTCCAATGCGGCCTGGTGCATCAACGCTGCCATGTTTGCATCTCTGCTGTGGCAACCACTACAAAACTTCATCAACACTGTGTCACCAGAGTTTGAATGGGAGGAAGGGAGATTCGAGGCACTCGGTCCATTGAGGACAATGGACTTTAGCAAGGGTAATGTCACAGACAGACACATACAAGTAGTATTATTTTTCATTTTCCTTGCATTTATCCAGCATGGAGACAAGGCCTGGTAGCAGCCCCAGAGCCTTGGGCTTCGGTCCGATGATCCCGGCGCTTAGCGCCCAAACGCGGCTTGATTCTTCTCACGCTTTCGGATACTTAGCACTCTGGGCTCTCTTGCCTTGCTCCTCATCTCGACCTCTTGGTCATTGGTGACAAGGTGTGTATACATGTACTATAGGTCATAGTCTATGCTAACTTGGTTATTGGGGACAAGTATTGGCACCAGCCTACTCGTTCTGTGTGGTCTACTTAGAGTTGGCCCTTGTCAGCCCTCCCTCATACGTATTCTATCATTTATTCTACATCTGCTACAATCCGTCCACTCTGGTTACACGTTGAGCTTGTCTCCATGACACTTGGTAGAGTACACCAGTAGCGACCTTATAGTGCAGCGCTCATGCAACATTTCCTCATCTTGCTGGAGATCTGGCCTTATTTCGTGCGAGGGAAATTTAAAAGATTTATCATTTTCCCAGATGCAAAATGTTAGTACAAATAAGGTTACTCACAGTGATCTCTGCAACTTGATTTTATTGCTCCTTCAGCCCTAGGTGCACTATCTCTTCAGATTGAGTGCATGGGCATCTGCGTCACAACCCAAATAGGTTCAGCCAACAAGCTAGAGCGGAGAAAGGGCTAGAAGAGTGCGCTGTTGCATTTTTACTTGGTGAAGCAAAATATCTAATCTTATCTATACTAACATTTTGCACATGGGAAAATGTTAGATCTCTTAAATTTTCCTTGCACGAAATGTGGTTTGGACCCCAGTGTCTCTATCATAATGCCCAGAGCGTTAGTAAGTACAAAGCATGTGAGTAGCAAGGCTTCATGAACTCACAAGCACAGTAAGAGCTTTCACTCAACTCACACATGAAGCCAGACACAAGGGAAGGGTCGAAGTTGGCTTTCTAATTTCCATGTTCACCAGAACCTGGTGCCAGATATCACTGACAGGCACGCATGCACATTGCACAGCTCCAGAATACACATGTGTTATAGATCACATCATGTGTTGCATTGCATGACTGTCACAGTTGTTTGTTTTTACTCATTCCCAATGTCTTACCGTACTTTCACAATACCATGCGTCTAGTGATAGGCAGGGGTTTGCAAACCCTCGGAGGGTTAAGGGTAAGGGTACAGAGGGTAAGGGTAAGGGTTGGGAAAAGTTAACCCTTATCTGGCAGGGGTCTGCATTCAAATAGCAGACGTGTTGCTGGATAGAGCTGCAAGTGTTGTGAGTGCTTTTATATCAATACAAGCTACTCAAATAGAAGGCTAACATTATAAGTGAATGAAAAAGCACTCAAAGCACCATTTTCTGCCCATTTTGGCAGGGGTTTGAAGGGTAAGGGTAAGGGTTAGCCTCTAAGCATAGAGGGTTTACCCTTGCCAATCACTACATGTGTCTCAGTATCCAATTCTCTCACGCATAGTGAGAGACTACCTGCCATACAAGGCTCATCCATTGCATCGGAATGCGTGTTTTCTAGCAGTGGGCATACTGGCACCCTGCTTTGCAATAAGCTTCAACCCGACACTTTCGAAGCTCTGCAGATCTTGAAGGATGAATACCGTACTGGGCTGATCAATGCCTCAAATCAGTCCGACTTGCACGCTGCTGGCGTTTGGGATGATGATGACACAGAGTACATTCTAGTAGTATAATTACACATATATTTCTATAAATTTGGCAGTTCTCTGGTTCGAACTGGTTCATGAACCCAAACCTGACTATATGAACCAGTTCACAAAAACAAAATTGGTCCTGTTCGGTTTCGAGTTTGAGTTCACCACTTAGCACTTGGTTCAGGTTCGAGTTCTCCTGACATAGGCCGGACACCGGACCAAACCGGACCGTGGCCACACTGGGCACATCGTCGCCGAGTCGAGCCTGCGAGCGCCGAAGGGGCTCGGGACACATGCGCGGGGTTTGCCGAGTGAGGATTGATGCGCCATCATGCTCTTCCCCGCGCGCTCCGATCGATTCAGGCTAAGGTCTTCCAACCATGTTCCGGAGTGAGCGCACCGCATATATGCGCTTGTCGAACAGGAATATGTACTGCAGGGTTGCGCAGATTCCCTGCGGGTAATCTCTCGAACGGTCATACTGGACCTACGGCCGGTGGGCATCACCAGCCCGGATATAGATGTGCCCTTTCCAGCGTTGGAATGACCCGATGAGGTCGCACATGCACACCCTCGACTGTGACGGGTATTACAACAATCTGTATAACCAGTGCATATATTACTATATACGTGAGACTGAACGCACGGCCGTTGACGAAATGAAAACACAAGACGACAAGAAACACAGCAGAGCAGATGTATGAGGGAGATATGTGCGGAGGAGAACGTGACCAGAACACGTTGCGAGACGAGCCTAGAGCTTAGATAGAACGGGTCCGACGACAACGAGGATGATGGTGAACAATGGCGCGACGGCGCAGTATGGCTAGAAGATGGTACAGCTGATGAACGACTCGAAGGGGTCGCCCGACGCGGCCGCTTGCGTTATACAGAGCACAAGGGCTACCACATAGATTATATCATGTGGTAATCGGAGGACACACTTGCGCGAGCGTCAGGGCCGGCGGCGAAGCATTGAGCAGTGTATTCGAGACGACGAACACGGGGCTGCGGACAAACGGAAGTAAGCACATGATGTCTACATCGCAACTGTTAGATACATACTCGTCGAAGGCTTCTTGCACGCTGAACTGCGTTGAGAGCGCAGGAAACAGCAGCAGCAGCAGCAGCAGCGGGGAGATGATCATGCGCGACAGGACCACTGAACCATCATCTCTCGCCCGGACGCTTCTAGTCCGACGGGTTGCGTTCAATACGACTCTTCGACCGCTGTGGCATCTTGAGCATCTCCCGTACGCTGTCGACCAGCGATATCTGGCTCCATCTCGTGCTTACGCTCCTGCCGCGCTCGTGGTGCGCCGGTAGCGCATCTTGAGTTCTCCTTCGGCTCCGGTGGCTTGTGGAAGTATGCATCGAGAACGACGAAGGTGAGTGGGATGGGTAGCTGCCGGCCTGGTTTAGCACTCCGCGGATCGGCTTGACGTGGACGTCGAGCGCATGCTGTAGTGGCGGGACGCAGGCAATGACAAGTGAGAGAAGCGCCGCCCACGATGATACTGGCATGAAATTGGAGAAGCTCTTCCATGTCATCGCCGGTCCAAGACGCATGCACCGATGGCGGGACCACCAGACTAACGAGGTGGGTTCCACACGGGCACGATGTCCAGGAAAATCGATGGCATCGTCACCGCCGTTGTTGTCTACTTCAGAAGGCGGTGTTGAGGCGACTGAGGCTTCATGGAGTACCACGAGAAGACTTGGATGAGCTACTGTAAGGCGGATGGAAAAAGGGGTGGAAGAACTTGGGGTGTAACTTCAACTAGGATGAGGCGTGTTCTATCACAACGCTGGGGGTTTCACGTCTGTTCGGCTTGAGGATGCGCGGTATCGGACAACTTTGTACGTGGCTTAAAAGATGCGTCACCAGGGCTGCCCGAGCACCGGATAGCCAGTCACCAGTCATGTTTGACAAGCACAGAGGTTTTTCATAGTGCATGGATCTAGCCATCTCACAATATAGGCTGGTATAGTTCCCGGCATGCTACGGTGTGCAAGAGAGGAGGTGTGTGAGCCCGGCGCGGTGAAAATTACGAACGTAGCAAACTGCACGGGTGATTCCGAGCTTTGATGCGCCATCAACTCCGCCTCCGATCCGCCCATGGCCCGCTCCCGTCGACCGGAACGCCACAAAGGGCTCGGCAACGCCGGTCAAGCGTCCGTCGACCGGCGTCTTAGTCGCAGAATCATGAGGATGGGGTCCGCAGTGTGCGCATATAGCCTGAACAGAGCACATTTCTGCCGAGTTTCCAGGTGCACCGTGACCGCCAATTTCACTGGACCCGAGAACGTTGCTAAACGTTGATCGTGAGCTGTTATGAAATTCTAAGTGTATGTATTACATGTCCGTTGCAGAGCGGTGATTATAATGGTAAAAGTGTAGTTTTCCGGGTAATATCGGTTCTCTTCTCGCAATGCCGTCGACCTGCCAGCCATGTCCTAAATCGCGACACTGACAACGGTCGGCCCATGCCTCCACGACGCCTCCAAATCCTGCTGGTGGCTCTTCAAAGCGTCAAGCGTCGCATGCGACTGCCATCCCCAAGTTCCATGCCCCTGCCTCCTCCTGCGCGTCTCGACCTCCGCAGTCTGCACCACAACTATCGGCAGCTGCTGTGTCACGAGGGGCTTCTTGCCTTTGCGGCCGGTGCGCCTGCGTCTCGACGCCGCAGCGGACTTGGGTTCGGCTTCGGAGGCTGGAGAGGGGGCGGTGAATGCTGCGAGGCTGCGCAGGCTGTCGAGCTTCTCGGGCGAAAGCGGCGATGCGGGAGATGAGAGGGCGAGAAGGTCGGATGCGGTGTAAGTGAATGGGAGTGCGATGCGTTTGGGTATCGTTGTGTGTTGGGGTATATGGGTATCATTCAGTGATTCTAAGAAGTAGATGGTCAGCTGCTGGGATCTCTGGTGGGAGACAACACAAGAGACTTACTCATGGATACATTCGAAGGGGTCTTTCTGTGCTTGTTGCGGAACACCGCAGAAGCGTCCTTGGAGGGTTCGTGCTTGCGCCATGACGACCCCGTCGAGGGCGTGGGAGAAGATGATCTTGAGGTGGACGGAGAGACACTCGCGTCCCTGCGCTTGTGCACGGGAACATACAACCCAGCCGACGAGGGAGACGAAGAGACGGCAACAGCGGTCGTAGCGCGGGGGATGGCGATGGGGCTCGACATTGCGAAGATGGTCAAGTTTCAAGTGCCCGGTGGTGAATGTGGCGTATGCTAGAGGGTAGCAGAGGGGGACTTGAGGTGACTGACGACTTCGGCTTGGGGAGAATAGCACGGCGGATCCAGTCAGTTCTTATACCGCGGCCGCAGCTGCAACCAAGCTCGCCACGTCGGCGCAGGCACGCCATTCCGGTGCAAGCCCAGCAGAGAGTACAGGACTTGTCATCCGAAGGTTCTTAGCAAGAGCTTGTCATTCCGAGCTGCGTTGAGGCCCGTGGAGAATGAACGAGAATGTGATCGAACGTGGAAGAGCTCTAATCTTGGCGCTTCTGCGACGTGTCCGAGTGCGAAGCGCGCACGAAAGGGCCGAGACGCTGACGAACAGCTCAGCGGAGTCGGACGGGCTCGTGAGAAGACGCTATGTCAGCACACACATGAGAGACAGATGAATTCTCGGAGGATGTGAGTACGATGTGAGCATGAGACGGATGCTTAGTTTCCGTGTGGCAGGGATGAGGTAAGCAGCCGTATGGTAATGTGTGAGCGGGGAGAAGCAGGTGTATCATCGGAAAGCAATTAGGTAGCACAAGTATGCGGAGAGGTACAATAAGTTTTGAGTGACGTGACAGAGGAAGAAGAGCACCAAAGAAAGCGTTTAAGCCTCGATGAACTTCTTGACGTTCTTCAGCCAACCGACGTACTCCTAAAGCCGCTGTCAGAGAACGATTTGTGAGAAGTGAGACAATCCTCATACCTTCTGTTCCTTGTACTCAGCGTATTCAGGAATGAAGACAGCAAGCGAGTCGTTGATGCCACGCTCCTGGAGGAACTTCTCAAACTCTTCCTGGACCGAAACGTCAAGGGTGTCAAACTGAATTAAAGCCGGTCAGTACGGGTACCTCAACAGAGGAGAGTTATGCGCACCTGAGGGCCAATGTAGAGACCACGGCGCTTCCAGTCTGCTTCAGCAGTCAGTTCAACGCCAGTCTTGGCGTCGCCGTAGAAGGAAATGTTGTCGGTGATGAAGGCACCATCCTGGCACATTGCATCGATAGTGAGTGCGCCAGGGCTCGAGTCCTACAGGGGAGACGATGCTTAGTATATGCCAATGGGCATAAATGCACTTGGAAACGCACCTTTGTGATAGCAAATGAGCAACGGATAGGGTATGAGTGGTTTGGCTGGTCCTCTGACGCCTCCTCACCCTCCTCACCCTCCTCGAACTCGTTCTCCTGCTCGGCCTGGATATCCGCAATGGAGAACATCAAGCGAATGCTAGATCAAAACGTTCAGACTAGCTATCCCATACATAGCGGAGACGACGATGAACACGCACCTCTCGTTACCGAACTTACGACTAAGCGTAACCTCATCGTTTCCAGAGACGTCCTCAACCTGCCGTTTTCGACTGAGCAACACAACCTAGCCGTAAGCATATAGTAACGCACCGTCCAGATACCCTGCGCCTTGAATCCCTTCAGGAAGTCCGGCTCCGCAGCGGACGCCGCATCCTTCTCGTACTGCAGCTCTTCGGTGAGCTTCTGTGCCAGCGTGACATCCGCTACGTCGCATACACCCTGTTAGTACGCTTCTTCTTCCTTTCCACTGATAACAGCTACTCACAAGCACCTTCACCAAACCTCCTCGCCGAAATGGAGAACGCCCTCGAAGAGACAGCAGCAACGCGGACCGCTGGCAGCGCAGCTCTAGCGAAAGAGCGCGCGGACGCACGGGCGGCGAGAGCCCGGCTCGATGAGCCAGCAACCTGACGGAAAGCACGGATAGCAGACATCGTGACGGTAATGTTTTCGGTGGCCGTGAAGCGTGGAGGAGGTGGCAGGAGTTGAAGTTGCTGGCGCAGGAGTGAGGGCTTCGCGAAGACGCGCGCCAGCCGAAATTTCCAGGCGCCTTTATTTGCGCCGGACAAACAAACGTGCCGCATGGTGGGTGTAAATTGGCCGCTTCGCGTCGCGCCTCCGTCCAGGCATTGATATATTGATATTGCGCCCGCCCTGAGGGGCCGCCGCGCATTTACAGGCAGAATTCCGTGTATATTTCTGACTTAAATAAAATACAGCAAATTGGTGGCTACAAAGCATCTTTGAGCAGCGCTACAAGTACAACAAGACAACAGGTCGGGTTTTCAGATACAGCAGGTAAGCATAAGGGGAAAGCAAGCCAGGAATTGACAACAGAAAGGACTCGAGGGATAAGCATATACAAGGCCACAAAATACAAAAACCAGCAGTCACAGAACAACCAATATGTCACCCAATTGCAGAAAAGATACCATGTAGTCCAAGTATCTCTGCAGAAACAATTCTGAAGAATGGTCCACACATACGGGATCCGCGAATCGTTTGGCTACACCAACAGCAACAGAGCGCAGAGCGAACCACCCCTGTTGATGGCCAAAGAACTCAGCGGATATCGTCGGAGGCAGGGGTAATGTCCGAAGCGAAGACGAGGACACGGGCGGAAAAGGCGAGGCGAGACGGGAGAACGCGGAAAATTACCACAGTTGTCTGCTCGTGGTGACGGACCGATATGGTGGTTCACAAGACGTCGCAACGCGGCTAGCCGAGGAGTGTATTAGACAGAGCGACGTGACTAATGTAGTGTCTGGCTCACGCGTAATGCCATGAGGGTATATCTAAACGGGGTTCACCGTGTTCCCGTGGCCATTGCCGTTGACCTCAGGGCTGTCGGGCGTGAGCGCAAACATGGGTGGCTGGCCCGCGTACCCATTTGTTGCGCCGTTCGTCCCGTTCGCAGTCTTCTGCTTTTTGGACGACGCCTCGCCATTCTTGGCACGGGCATTCTTCTTCTTGGATTTGCCCGCCGTGGCCTCGGTGCTGCTCCCCTGCGCCGGCGGCGACTTGGGTGTCTCGGCGACAGCGGGCGGCGGCGGTGGCGAGATTACAGATGGGGAGCAGCATACGCGACCGGCGGCGGGTGAGCGTATTGCGGGTACGGCGGCGGGTACACCGCCGGATGAAGAGGAAAGTAGGTTTGCGGGGCATGCGGCGGGGTGTGCAGCGCCATTGGCAGCCCCTTCGCCGTTCGCATGAGGGTCGGTGCCTGGCGGTGGTGGCCCGGGCGGATATCCAGCATGGGGATAGTAGTACGGGTACGGATACGGGGCCGGATCGTGTGGTGCGGCGTATGCCACCGGAGCAGGAGGTGCACTCGCACTCGCTTCCTCGCCTGCAGGACTGCTGCTCGAAGGCACGTCTGCCGTAAAGAAGCGATCAGGAGTGTCAGCGCGTGTCATCGCCAGGGCACGTACCGCCATAAGTAGGTTCCTCGGTAGCAGACTTGGGCTTTCGCTTGTACGGCCCTCGCTTAATGCCCTTCTTCCTCTCTTTCCTTTGACCGTCGATGCAGGTGCCCGCCAGTCCGTACTTTGTGCAGCGCTCGCAGGGCCGGTTATCATCACAGCGCTTGCAAGCAGCCGCGCAGTTTGTGCACTGCGGATGAATGTGAGCGCATATATGCAGTTAGTTTTGTGATACGACTTGCCGCCATCTTGACTTGCTTTCGTTTGGCACGCGGGACTACTGTCGGAACAGCCACAGGCGGCGGGGCGGGTGCGGGTAACCGGGGTGCGGGTACGGGAGCACTACAATTCGCTGGTGAGTATCACTGCAGGCGCAGCCCGATCCTTACGCCATAAAAAGTGCTCGAAAGGTCTTCAAGAACGTTTCCTCTCGACCCTTAAAGGGTACGTTTGGGTCGCCCGGAAGAAAAGCTCTACAAAGACAGTTCGAGCACATTTCATGTGGTCGAAATTCGGCTTCGCCCGCAGTTTATCGAGCACAGCTTGCTGAATGATTCGTGAACATATTACCTTGACCGTGCGGCGGCGCGAATGCATACATCATGCCCGGAGGCGGAGGCGGAATAGCCATTAAGTACGGCTGCGGCGGCGGCGGCGGGTTGGGGTTGTTTGGGTCTTGGTTCGGGTCCGGAACCGCCGCATAGGTAAAATACGGCGGGGATACGCTCCGGGAGGCATGTGTGCATAGTGTGCAGGGTATGGAGGGGGTAGCCTGCTATGACGGGTGGCGGGGGTGGCTGCGGGGATGGGCCGGCTGTTCTGCGGGCGATTTCGCGCCTTCAGCCGACATAATGTGCGGCCACGCTGTCTATAGTCTAGATACATGGTGGTAAAAGTGTGAGTGGTGGGTGTATGCACGCAGGACGTGCTTGCGGACGGAGTAGCGGCGGAGGTGTGAAGTGGCACTCACTCCGACTCAGATAACGACCGTCCGAAACTGTCGCCGCTCAGACCTCCGCTGCGCCCGACTTCCTGCCTTCGTCTAGGTTCGCTCGCTCCGTGCTGAATACGGCTCTCTACGACCGTGCTGGTCCGGGATGACGATATATGGCACTGTCGGATGTGTTGGCGGACAAGCTGAGCAGTGCGGGAGCCTGATGCCGCCGCCTGGCATGCCACTGGTGGGAAAATCACACACGTGGCGGCGCTTCATTTCCTTTGTCGCCGCTGTTCTTATTTATGTTGTTGACAAACATGGACCACTGACATATCCACCGGCCAAACTTAGGACAGCGAAGGTTGCTCGGCAAGAGCGAATGACTTCATGACACAAGCGGCAACAGATGACGAGAAGGGTGAGTCTCATTGGGTGACAGTCCTTCTCCGACCAAAGCAGACAGTACTCCGCCGCACTACATCCATCACCAGGCTTGCCTGGCCACTGTTCGTCCAGGTCACGCACTTTCGGCATTTTGGCTTGGTGTCTGAGCCAAATCAATGAAGTACTAGGCTATGACTTGGTTCAAACACTAAGTTTATGCAAGCCCCTGACGCCGGTTTATTCAAACGTTAGATCCAAATCCTGCGCGAAGCAGAGACGTCTCGCTCAGCATTCTATTCGAACTCCTCCTTCGTACTGTGCGTTGGTCCTCTCTAGTGAGCCGGAAGCTATATACTGATATACTGGACATGTTCGCAGTGGAAGCACAGCACGAATTCCACCGTAGCGCCATATCTCATGCTGTTTCCCATCGTGACTATTCCCCCAAGAAAATGCTACACACAAGGCCAACTCAAGTCCTCTTCATCTCGGTGGTTAGTTTGTGAGTACCTCAAAGCACCAGGATCTCATCGACTAGCCTGCAGACCCGTAGAACGATTATAGATTGTCGCGGTAATATCTGTTAGGGTATAAATACTATTGCTACATCACGCCAAGCCCCCATAAGCCCCATCTAGAACCCAAGAAAATCGTTGCGTATATGTCGTATAGATCGCGGGCACGCCTGCGTCCCAACTCGTCATCTTCGCGGGCACGCCGCCGCCCTGTTTTGCGTGCCGCCGGGGATGAACCGGCCGTCCTCGAGGCTTTTGACGACAAGCAGGCTCCAGTCCTGGCAGTTGGACTCACCGACGACGTGCTCGGTGTTGTGTTCGTTGATCAGCTCCGCCGCGGCCGCGCAGTACTCATGCATCATCCCGTTCACGCCGTCGCGGATCGTGCCCAGATACAGCCGCGACTCGTACGCTTGGCTGCCGCGTGCACCCTTGAGCTGCATGCCGCGGCAGACGCGGAAAGTGAACTGGCCAGTCCCCCAGCCGTCGCCTTCAACCTGCAGGTCAAGCGCTCAGTTTCCTGGCTAGGCGAGGCAGATACACACGGGCCTACGTACCTGATAGATGGTCCCGAGGGCCTCTTCGTCGGTATCGTCGTATGTCACAAACAGCGACCAGTGCTTTGGGCCCATTGGACTCTGGGCGCGGTACCACACCAGCCATAAGTGGTTGGTCATAAGAGTAAGTGTTTCTACGCCTTCGTGTGAGCAATACGCCCTGAAGTTGAGCCGGAGAGCGTACCCAGTGCCGCAGCATGAGCAGCCGCGCGATGTGTCCGGTGGGAGTGCACCGACGTATTTCGCAAGTAGTAGGATGAGAAAGGCCGGCGGCGAGCGGTTTAAATACCAGGCTGACGGACGCCGCCTTGTCTCGGGGCATGCTGTGATGCCCCGCACTGACGAATGGCGGCCGCGTTGCGAGAACGTTCAGCCCTGATGTCATCGCCCACTGCAGTCCCCCATGCGTCCGGGATGCTGACGACATACATTTCTCAGTTTGAGGACCGGACCCCCGATTCGCGCTACGCCCCGTAGCCATCAGCCCGCGAGCCGGCCACTACCGACTGAAGCAGCACTTCTCTCCCATCAACGAGGTCGTGGAGATATCAAGCCCTCGCTGGAAATATCGTTGACCGCCGGAGTATCCCTGCGAACGTCGTGAACCTGGAAAGATTTGCGCTGGGCGTGTCGTCATCGCAATTAACGGAGGTCCATTATTGGGGAATAAAAGGTTAGCCCGGTGTATGTGCTCCAGATATCGATAACGGCTACTAGCACTGGGCTTGACGAAAGAGACCGGCGGTGGAGGAATTACCTTGAGAGCTTGAGCCCTTCACGAGGATCTGCGGAAGACGACGATCGAGCTGCAGCTGCTCGCCCCTTCAAAAGCCGGCTCCTTCTTATATTTCCGTCTCGCGCGTTCACGTCATGGCAGTCGTGCGGCGTACTGGAGACCAGGTACTCCATTGCAGGGCTCCGTTGTTTCCAACATAGGCCACCACATCCTAGGCGTGGTGGAGCGTATTCTGCTCCTCGCCAGAATTGTGGGGGCAGTGGACCTCGGTGGACACACAACTCGCGGGGACTCCCGACTGTCGGCGTGGGGCAGGCGCTGTGGAGTATAAGACTTCGGGTGCAGTGCCGACGTGCAGTAGTCACTGGATGACCTTCCGTAAGGTTTTTAGGATCTGTAAATGTCCGTAAAGCTAGATACGTTTCAGTCGGAGTTTTGAATCAATGAGGAGCCAATGAGAGGTCGAGAGCAAACTGAGAAATGATTCCAGGGGTCGCCACCACATGGGCAGTTCCCGCGCGATCAACGCCCAGTGATGCGTACCATGCCGCCATCTGCCAAATAGGGCCATGTCGGTCATACCGAGCAGAGCATGGATCTTCCTGTCATGAATTCAGAGAGAAAGGCCCCACCACAAAATCACTATTGGTTGAAACTGTGGTTAGCTTTGTATTGGGACAAAACAACTGTGACTAATGGCTTGCTTGACATAATCTCGTTCAGAAGCTTCTGAATAAAACTTGGCAAATACAAGGTGGTAGAGTCTTCCTTGTAAGCACATTGGTTCATTGGTTCATCCGGAGCATCACATATAAAGTACGTTAAATATGCTGTTTTACATGTTTTGTGGCTATCCTGACCTTTCCCAGCAGTCATTACGCCATAGGGAGGAAGCGGCCAGCTCCAGCGACCGAGCGCCTACTCAAGAACGGACGCCCACCTTCCTGATATGGTAGAGCTGCCGTAGGCTGTCTACGGAGGGGTGGCCTACCCTCCGTAGATTCAGCCTTTAGAAGGCATCACCGAGCGCAGCCAGGCGCGGCCTGGTCGGGAACGCCGCTTTGCTTGTAATGATGCCATCAGTCGATGCGGGAATGCCATAAGGCTTGCTCTGAGCTGACTTATGGCATCTCGGCATTGTGTTTCATTCACTGTCCGCACATTCTCTATTGGCTACAACTTCATTCTCCGGGCTGCTCCCCCATCAAATCACAGGTTTACGACGGTTTACAGCAGTTTACGGGCTGTAAAACGTTACGGAAAGTCATCCACTGCCTCGGAAGAAATACAGGCAAATCCGCGTTAACGTTGCATAGGTTATCAGCAGCAAATACGTACTAACTGTTCTCCCGATTTACACCAGAAGATTTGCGCAAAGACTGTCTCCCAACCGAATCTACCACTAAGCGCCGGCGGTACTTACCAGGTGTACGGCTTTGCTCGACATTTCAGGTGAGCACTCTTGGAGCACTCTGCGCTCCCGCAAGTTGGCTCGATTGTGGCCTGTCAGATTTTGAGTTCTGTCGCGGAGAAAACTTGAAGACACCCGCTGTGCGTGAGGTGGGGAAGGGGACGCTGTGGAGCAAGAAGCGCAAAAACAAACATACCGTTTATGGCCGCTCCACAACGTGGCGGAAAACAGCCCCAAGCCAGCCCGTGTACGACCGGTGCCGGTGAGTAGCCACTATGCAGCTCCACTACGCTACTGCCTCCCGAAGGTTGCCGGGAACCTATGACCGCAACGGTCGGCTTCCGCACAATGCGGTGTACAGCACGCTTTAAGTTTCGTCAAGAGTTATGTATACGTCGCGCCGCACGGTAATTACACAAGCTTCTATACATGAATACACGAGGGTATGTTACAGATTGTTGTTGGTTCGAAATGAGAGCGTCGATAGCTTGTGGGCTTCATGAAAGTGGCGCGGACATGTGAATGTTTGACCCTTAAATCCTCTAGTTCAGCCCGATCAACCGGTGCCGCGCGTGGAGTAGGCTGCAGACCACGACCTCCGAAGTGCCTATGCTATAGTCTAGGGATTCGATGGATGGTGGCAGCAGCTTCGTGCCTTCGGGAGGTGATGGTTTGGGCATGGCAATGCCCACCGATATTTGCAGGACATTCCCATCCACGAGCACTGCGCGCGAGTAGCCTGGACGACTTTCGATCACGATGTGAGGGTGTGGGCTCAACAGATGCTCATTCTGCGTGCTGGATATTGGCTAGCAGATATTGAACACGGTTGATTTGCGTGCAGGTTGACTACGCTTTGTTACGCACCAGGATGGCCGTCCAAGGCAGCTCCCATGGTCTATGGACGTCATGTTTGGCCCAGGTCCAACGTACACGTCCGCCAACACCGGTTTGTCCCCCAACCTCTCCTCCGCAGTCTTGGCCTCCGCAGCTAATCGCTGGTCCAAGAGGATGCGCCTTCTCGTGACTTTCCGCGTTATAAGAATGGCGGCTATGCCACCTAAGACGAGCCCCCGCATAACACGGCGAGCGGGACGATGGCAGGATTTATCGCCGGCGTGATAGGGATCGTGGAGGACATCGTAGCATGGGGGTGTAACGACGGGGCCCAGCGGGCATAGTAGCGTCTTGATGGTGAGGGCTCTGTAATTTATGTCATTGCCGTCCCCCTCATGGGCGGCGCTGGGACGGTCCGGTAGGCGCGAGCTTATCACACGGATATATCCCACCCGCAAGAACGCTGTGGAGAGTCGCTGATTTCGAGGCGAGCATCACTGGAATCTTTCCGCGCGGGGTTCCAAGTGGGAGAGGAGGTTCCGCCACAGTCCAGCGGGTGCAAGCCAAGGGAAAAGGCACGAAGCCCCGGGTGATTAGAGTTCGATTCGGTGCGTCGTCGATTGCAGAGCATTTCCCAGGAAGAATAGACAGTCTAAAAGGCCGCAGTCGTAGGATGTGGGAGGAGACGAATGCGCTGAGAGCAGGCTCGGCGGTGCGGACTGAACCTGGTCAAAGCCTGGTCGTGCTCTCCCAGTCTACATTCAAACTGGGGGTCTTCTGAGGAGGGTCCCGGAGTTTGAAACGGCGCGTCAGGCATTGCCTGGCCATCACGGCACTGACCACGTGGCGGGCCTGGGAGACTGGACGCGTTCAAAGCGTGTATGTTCGTGTACTGAGCTTGACTTAATTACTCCCTGTACAACATCTCCGCTTCCAGAATGCAAGTTGATTCGCCCGCTGTTGGTTCTCGTCTCTGGCTTGACGACGTTGTGCGCAAGAAGTGTCGAGTTCAAGAGCTCCGCCAGTTCCAGTCTGCTCATGGACATGACCTTTCGGGAAGGACGCTGTCATGAACTTCTGGGCGTCTCTAGGGTATTCTTTCATTTCCATTTGTCTTCTACCCCTATCTATTGTTCTCTCATCGATACTTGTGGTTTCCGTATGTTTCTCATTGTTCTGGACCGCTCTAGTACATACACAAGGATACGGTGGTACCATACAGTTTAGGACTACACCGTAGAGTAGCTACCGTCTTCAACAGAGAAAGCCAGCCTCGAGCTGGTCTGTCCCAGCTAGTTACTCGGAGACTGCACCACTAGTTCCGTCCCAGCCGGGCAGCGTCACACCCGTACAGCTGTACTTAGTTACTTGCCGACATGCTCGAGACTATCCTACCCCTGCGACGATCTCTCTGCTCCACCCGTTCTACCCAGAACACCCACCCGTTGCCCGGTCCGTCCCGTATGGAGGATCGTGTAGATTGAGTTTAGAACCTAGTACACGACTGCACCCGCAAGGAACGGCCCGCAACTCGGATTGACCATCCCCTGCGCTGCTACCCCATGCACATTGCTACCCAATCAGTACCCCGTGATCCAACTCAACGGTTCCGAGCTTCATCTCGGATAG
>JAKOGH010000726.1:0-23917 GCA_024811115.1 Terana coerulea | reverse complement strand
GGATGTGAGTACGATGTGAGCATGAGACGGATGCTTAGTTTCCGTGTGGCAGGGATGAGGTAAGCAGCCGTATGGTAATGTGTGAGCGGGGAGAAGCAGGTGTATCATCGGAAAGCAATTAGGTAGCACAAGTATGCGGAGAGGTACAATAAGTTTTGAGTGACGTGACAGAGGAAGAAGAGCACCAAAGAAAGCGTTTAAGCCTCGATGAACTTCTTGACGTTCTTCAGCCAACCGACGTACTCCTAAAGCCGCTGTCAGAGAACGATTTGTGAGAAGTGAGACAATCCTCATACCTTCTGTTCCTTGTACTCAGCGTATTCAGGAATGAAGACAGCAAGCGAGTCGTTGATGCCACGCTCCTGGAGGAACTTCTCAAACTCTTCCTGGACCGAAACGTCAAGGGTGTCAAACTGAATTAAAGCCGGTCAGTACGGGTACCTCAACAGAGGAGAGTTATGCGCACCTGAGGGCCAATGTAGAGACCACGGCGCTTCCAGTCTGCTTCAGCAGTCAGTTCAACGCCAGTCTTGGCGTCGCCGTAGAAGGAAATGTTGTCGGTGATGAAGGCACCATCCTGGCACATTGCATCGATAGTGAGTGCGCCAGGGCTCGAGTCCTACAGGGAGACGATGCTTAGTATATGCCAATGGGCATAAATGCACTTGGAAACGCACCTTTGTGATAGCAAATGAGCAACGGATAGGGTATGAGTGGTTTGGCTGGTCCTCTGACGCCTCCTCACCCTCCTCACCCTCCTCGAACTCGTTCTCCTGCTCGGCCTGGATATCCGCAATGGAGAACATCAAGCGAATGCTAGATCAAAACGTTCAGACTAGCTATCCCATACATAGCGGAGACGACGATGAACACGCACCTCTCGTTACCGAACTTACGACTAAGCGTAACCTCATCGTTTCCAGAGACGTCCTCAACCTGCCGTTTTCGACTGAGCAACACAACCTAGCCGTAAGCATATAGTAACGCACCGTCCAGATACCCTGCGCCTTGAATCCCTTCAGGAAGTCCGGCTCCGCAGCGGACGCCGCATCCTTCTCGTACTGCAGCTCTTCGGTGAGCTTCTGTGCCAGCGTGACATCCGCTACGTCGCATACACCCTGTTAGTACGCTTCTTCTTCCTTTCCACTGATAACAGCTACTCACAAGCACCTTCACCAAACCTCCTCGCCGAAATGGAGAACGCCCTCGAAGAGACAGCAGCAACGCGGACCGCTGGCAGCGCAGCTCTAGCGAAAGAGCGCGCGGACGCACGGGCGGCGAGAGCCCGGCTCGATGAGCCAGCAACCTGACGGAAAGCACGGATAGCAGACATCGTGACGGTAATGTTTTCGGTGGCCGTGAAGCGTGGAGGAGGTGGCAGGAGTTGAAGTTGCTGGCGCAGGAGTGAGGGCTTCGCGAAGACGCGCGCCAGCCGAAATTTCCAGGCGCCTTTATTTGCGCCGGACAAACAAACGTGCCGCATGGTGGGTGTAAATTGGGCGCTTCGCGTCGCGCCTCCGTCCAGGCATTGATATATTGATATTGCACCCGCCCTGAGGGGCCGCCGCGCATTTACAGGCAGAATTCCGTGTATATTTCTGACTTAAATAAAATACAGCACATTGGTGGCTACAAAGCATCTTTGAGCAGCGCTACAAGTACAACAAGACAACAGGTCGGGTTTTCAGATACAGCAGGTAAGCATAAGGGGAAAGCAAGCCAGGAATTGACAACAGAAAGGACTCGAGGGATAAGCATATACAAGGCCACAAAATACAAAAACCAGCAGTCACAGAACAACCAATATGTCACCCAATTGCAGAAAAGATACCATGTAGTCCAAGTATCTCTGCAGAAACAATTCTGAAGAATGGTCCACACATACGGGATCCGCGAATCGTTTGGCTACACCAACAGCAACAGAGCGCAGAGCGAACCACCCCTGTTGATGGCCAAAGAACTCAGCGGATATCGTCGGAGGCAGGGGTAATGTCCGAAGCGAAGACGAGGACACGGGCGGAAAAGGCGAGGCGAGACGGGAGAACGCGGAAAATTACCACAGTTGTCTGCTCGTGGTGACGGACCGATATGGTGGTTCACAAGACGTCGCAACGCGGCTAGCCGAGGAGTGTATTAGACAGAGCGACGTGACTAATGTAGTGTCTGGCTCACGCGTAATGCCATGAGGGTATATCTAAACGGGGTTCACCGTGTTCCCGTGGCCATTGCCGTTGACCTCAGGGCTGTCGGGCGTGAGCGCAAACATGGGTGGCTGGCCCGCGTACCCATTTGTTGCGCCGTTCGTCCCGTTCGCAGTCTTCTGCTTTTTGGACGACGCCTCGCCATTCTTGGCACGGGCATTCTTCTCTTCTTAGATTTGCCCGCCGTGGCCTCGGTGCTGCTCCCCCGGGCCGGCGGCGACTTGGTGTCTCGGCGACAGCGGGCGGCGGTGGCGAGATTACAGATGGGGAGCAGCATACGCGACCGGCGGCGGGTGAGCGTATTGCGGGTACGGCGGCGGGTACACCGCCGGATGAAGAGGAAAGTAGGTTTGCGGGGCATGCGGTGGGGATGTGCAGCGCCATTGGCAGCCCCTTCGCCGTTCGCATGAGGGTCGGTGCCTGGCGGTGGTGGCCCGGGCGGATATCCAGCATGGGGATAGTAGTACGGGTACGGATACGGGGCCGGATCGTGTGGTGCGGCGTATGCCACCGGAGCAGGAGGTGCACTCGCACTCGCTTCCTCGCCTGCAGGACTGCTGCTCGAAGGCACGTCTGCCGTAAAGAAGCGATCAGGAGTGTCAGCGCGTGTCATCGCCAGGGCACGTACCGCCATAAGTAGGTTCCTCGGTAGCAGACTTGGGCTTTCGCTTGTACGGCCCTCGCTTAATGCCCTTCTTCCTCTCTTTCCTTTGACCGTCGATGCAGGTGCCCGCCAGTCCGTACTTTGTGCAGCGCTCGCAGGGCCGGTTATCATCACAGCGCTTGCAAGCAGCCGCGCAGTTTGTGCACTGCGGATGAATGTGAGCGCATATATGCAGTTAGTTTTGTGATACGACTTGCCGCCATCTTGACTTGCTTTCGTTTGGCACGCGGGACTACTGTCGGAACAGCCACAGGCGGCGGGGCGGGTGCGGGTAACCGGGGTGCGGGTACGGGAGCACTACAATTCGCTGGTGAGTATCACTGCAGGCGCAGACCGATCCTTACGCCATAAAAAGTGCTCGAAAGGTCTTCAAGAACGTTTCCTCTCGACCCTTAAAGGGTACGTTTGGGTCGCCCGGAAGAAAAGCTCTACAAAGACAGTTCGAGCACATTTCATGTGGTCGAAATTCGGCTTCGCCCGCAGTTTATCGAGCACAGCTTGCTGAATGATTCGTGAACATATTACCTTGACCGTGCGGCGGCGCGAATGCATACATCATGCCCGGAGGCGGAGGCGGAATAGCCATTAAGTACGGCTGGGGGCGGCGGCGGCGGGTTGGGGTTGTTTGGGTCTTGGTTCGGGTCCGGAACCGCCGCATAGGTAAAATACGGCGGGGGATACGCTCCGGGAGGCATGTGTGCATAGTGTGCAGGGTATGGAGGGTAGCCTGCTATGACGGGTGGCGGGGTGGCTGCGGGGATGGGCCGGCTGTTCTGCGGGCGATTTCGCGCCTTCAGCCGACATAATGTGCGGCCACGCTGTCTATAGTCTAGATACATGGTGGTAAAAGTGTGAGTTGTGGGTGTATGCACGCAGGACGTGCTTGCGGACGGAGTAGCGGCGGAGGTGTGAAGTGGCACTCACTCCGACTCAGATAACGACCGTCCGAAACTGTCGCCGCTCAGACCTCCGCTGCGCCCGACTTCCTGCCTTCGTCTAGGTTCGCTCGCTCCGTGCTGAATACGGCTCTCTACGACCGTGCTGGTCCGGGATGACGATATATGGCACTGTCGGATGTGTTGGCGGACAAGCTGAGCAGTGCGGGAGCCTGATGCCGCCGCCTGGCATGCCACTGGTGGGAAAATCACACACGTGGCGGCGCTTCATTTCCTTTGTCGCCGCTGTTCTTATTTATGTTGTTGACAAACATGGACCACTGACATATCCACCGGCCAAACTTAGGACAGCGAAGGTTGCTCGGCAAGAGCGAATGACTTCATGACACGAGCGGCAACAGGTGACGAGAAGGGTGAGTCTCATTGGGCGACAGTCCTTCTCCGACCAAAGCAGACAGTACTCCGCCGCACTACATCCATCACCAGGCTTGCCTGGCCACTGTTCGTCCAGGTCACGCACTTTCGGCATTTTGCTTGGTGTCTGAGCCAAATCAATGAAGTACTAGGCTATGACTTGGTTCAAACACCAAGTTTATGCAAGCCCCTGACGCCGGTTTATTCAAACGTTAGATCCAAATCCTGCGCGAAGCAGAGACGTCTCGCTCAGCATTCTATTCGAACTCCTCCTTCGTACTGTGCGTTGGTCCTCTCTAGTGAGCCGGAAGCTATATACTGATATACTGGACATGTTCGCAGTGGAAGCACAGCACGAATTCCACCGTAGCGCCATATCTCATGCTGTTTCCCATCGTGACTATTCCCCCAAGAAAATGCTACACACAAGGCCAACTCAAGTCCTCTTCATCTAGTGGTCAGTTTGTGAGTACCTCAAAGCACCAGGATCTCATCCACTAGCCTGCAGACCCGTAGAACGATTATAGATTGTCGCGGTAATATCTGTTAGGGTATAAATACTATTGCTACATCACGCCAAGCCCCCATAAGCCCCATCTAGAACCCAAGAAAATCGTTGCGTATATGTCGTATAGATCGCGGCACGCCTGCGTCCCAACTCGTCATCTTCGCGGGCACGCCGCCGCCCTGTTTTGCGTGCCGCCGGGGATGAACCGGCCGTCCTCGAGGCTTTTGACGACAAGCAGGCTCCAGTCCTGGCAGTTGGACTCACCGACGACGTGCTCGGTGTTGTGTTCGTTGATCAGCTCCGCCGCGGCCGCGCAGTACTCATGCATCATCCCGTTCACACCGTCGCGGATCGTGCCCAGATACAGCCGCGACTCGTACGCTTGGCTGCCGCGTGCACCCTTGAGCTGCATGCCGCGGCAGACGCGGAAAGTGAACTGGCCAGTCCCCAGCCGTCGCCTTCAACCTGCAGGTCAAGCGCTCAGTTTCCTGGCTAGGCGAGGCAGATACACACGGGCCTACGTACCTGATAGATGGTCCCGAGGGCCTCTTCGTCGGTATCGTCGTATGTCACAAACAGCGACCAGTGCTTTGGGCCCATTGGACTCTGGGCGCGGTACCACACCAGCCATAAGTGGTTGGTCATAAGAGTAAGTGTTTCTACGCCTTCGTGTGAGCAATACGCCCTGAAGTTGAGCCGGAGAGCGTACCCAGTGCCGCAGCATGAGCAGCCGCGCGATGTGTCTGGTGGGAGTGCACCGACGTATTTCGCAAGTAGTAGGATGAGAAAGGCCGGCGGCGAGCGGTTTAAATACCAGGCCGACGGATGCCACCTTGTCTCGGGGCATGCTGTGATGCCCCGCACTGACGAATGGCGGCCGCGTTGCGAGAACGTTCAGCCCTGATGTCATCGCCCACTGCAGTCCCCCATGCGTCCGGGATGCTGACGACATACATTTCTCAGTTTGAGGACCGGACCCCGATTCGCGCTACGCCCCGTCGCCATCAGCCCGCGAGCCGGCCACTACCGACTGAAGCAGCACTTCTCTCCCATCAACAAGGTCGTGGAGATATCAAGCCCTCGCTGGAAATATCGTTGACCGCCGGAGTATCCCTGCGAACGTCGTGAACCTGGAAAGATTTGCGCTGGGCGTGTCGTCATCGCAATTAACGGAGTCCATTATTGGGGAATAAAGGTTAGCCCGGTGTATGTGCTCCAGATATCGATAACGGCTACTAGCACTGGGCTTGACGAAAGAGACCGGCGGTGGAGGAATTACCTTGAGAGCTTGAGCCCTTCACGAGGATCTGCGGAAGACGACGATCGAGCTGCAGCTGCTCGCCCCTTCAAAAGCCGGCTCCTTCTTATATTTCCGTCTCGCGCGTTCACGTCATGGCAGTCGTGCGGCGTACTGGAGACCAGGTACTCCATTGCAGGGCTCCGTTGTTTCCATAGGCCACCACATCCTAGGCGTGGTGGAGCGTATTCTTGCTCCTCGCCAGAATTGTGGGGGCAGTGGACCTCGGTGGACACACAACTCGCGGGGACTCCCGACTGTCGGCGTGGGGCAGGCGCTGTGGAGTATAAGACTTCGGGTGCAGTGCCGACGTGCAGTAGTCACTGGATGACCTTCCGTAAGGTTTTTAATCTGTAAATGTCCGTAAAGCTAGATACGTTTCAGTCGGAGTTTGAATCAATGAGGAGCCAATGAGAGGTCGAGAGCAAACTGAGAAATGATTCGGGGTCGCCACCACATGGGCAGTTCCCGCGCGATCAACGCCCAGTGATGCGTACCATGCATCTGCCAAATAGGGCCATGTCGGTCATACCGAGCAGAGCATGGATCTTCCTGTCATGAATTCAGAGAGAAAGGCCCACCACAAAATCACTATTGGTTGAAACTGTGGTTAGCTTTGTATTGGGACAAACAACTGTGACTAATGGCTTGCTTGACATAATCGTTGAAGCTTCTGAATAAACTTGAAATACAAGGTGGTAGAGTCTTCCTTGTAAGCACATTGGTTCATTGGTTCATCCGGAGCATCACATATAAAGTACGTTAAATATGCTGTTTTACATGTTTTTGTGGCTATCTGACCTTTCCCAGCAGTCATTACGCCATAGGGAGGAAGCGGCCAGCTCCAGCGTCGAGCGCCTACTAAGAACGGACGCCCACCTTCCTGATATGAAGCTGCCGTGGAAGGCTGTCTACGGAGGGGTGTATTTTACCTCCGTAGATTCAGCCTTTAGAAGGCATCACCGAGGCGCAGCCAGGCGCGGCCTGGTCAAGGGAACGCTTTGCTTGTAATGATGCCATCAGTCGATGCAGGAATGCCATAAGGCTTGCTGAGGCTGACTTATGGCATCTCGGCATTGTGTTTCATTCACTGTCCGCACATTCTCTATTGGCTACAACTTCATTCTCCGGGCTGCTCCCCATCAAATCACAGGTTTACGACGGTTTACAGCAGTTTACGGGCTGTAAAACGTTACGGAAAGTCATCCACTGCCTCGGAAGAAATACAGGCAAATCCGCGTTAACGTTGCATAGGTTATCAGCAGCAAATACGTACTAACTGTTCTCCCGATTTACACCAGAAGATTTGCGCAAAGACTGTCTCCCAACCGAATCTACCACTAAGCGCCGGCGGTACTTACCAGGTGTACGGCTTTGCTCGACATTTCAGGTGAGCACTTGGAGCACTCTGCGCTCCCGCAAGTTGGCTCGATTGTGGCCTGTCAGATTTTGAGTTCTGTCGCGGAGAAAACTTGAAGACACCCGCTGTGCGTGAGGTGGGAAGGACGCTGTGGAGCAAGAAGCGCAAAAACAAACATACCGTTTATGGCCGCTCCACAACGTGGCGGAAAACAGCCCCAAGCCAGCCCGTGTACGACCGGTGCCGGTGAGTAGCCACTATGCAGCTCCACTACGCTACTGCCTCCCGAAGGTTGCCGGGAACCTATGACCGCAACGGTCGACTTCCGCACAATGCGGTGTACAGCACGCTTTAAGTTTCGTCAAGAGTTATGTATACGTCGCGCCGCACGGTAATTACACAAGCTTCTATACATGAATACACGAGGGTATGTTACAGATTGTTGTTGGTTCGAAATGAGAGCGTCGATAGCTTGTGGGCTTCATGAAAGTGGCGCGGACATGTGAATGTTTGACCCTTAAATCCTCTAGTTCAGCCCGATCAACCGGTGCCGCGCGTGGAGTAGGCTGCAGACCACGACCTCCGAAGTGCCTATGCTATAGTCTAGGGATTCGATGGATGGTGGCAGCAGCTTCGTGCCTTCGGGAGGTGATGGTTTGGGCATGGCAATGCCCACCGATATTTGCAGGACATTCCCATCCACGAGCACTGCGCGCGAGTAGCCTGGACGACTTTCGATCACGATGTGAGGGTGTGGGCTCAACAGATGCTCATTCTGCGTGCTGGATATTGGCTAGCAGATATTGAACACGGTTGATTTGCGTGCAGGTTGACTACGCTTTGTTACGCACCAGGATGGCCGTCCAAGGCAGCTCCCCATGGTCTATGGACGTCATGTTTGGCCCAGGTCCAACGTACACGTCCGCCAACACCGGTTTGTCCCCCAACCTCTCCTCCGCAGTCTTGGCCTCCGCAGCTAATCGCTGGTCCAAGAGGATGCGCCTTCTCGTGACTTTCCGCGTTATAAGAATGGCGGCTATGCCACCTAAGACGAGCCCCCGCATAACACGGCGAGCGGGACGATGGCAGGATTTATCGCCGGCGTGATAGGGATCGTGGAGGACATCGTAGCATGGGGGTGTAACGACGGGGCCCAGCGGGCATAGTAGCGTCTTGATGGTGAGGGCTCTGTAATTTATGTCATTGCCGTCCCCCTCATGGGCGGCGCTGGGACGGTCCGGTAGGCGCGAGCTTATCACACGGATATATCCCACCCGCAAGAACGCTGTGGAGAGTCGCTGATTTCGAGGCGAGCATCACTGGAATCTTTCCGCGCGGGGTTCCAAGTGGGAGAGGAGGTTCCGCCACAGTCCAGCGGGTGCAAGCCAAGGGAAAAGGCACGAAGCCCCGGGTGATTAGAGTTCGATTCGGTGCGTCGTCGATTGCAGAGCATTTCCCAGGAAGAATAGACAGTCTAAAAGGCCGCAGTCGTAGGATGTGGGAGGAGACGAATGCGCTGAGAGCAGGCTCGGCGGTGCGGACTGAACCTGGTCAAAGCCTGGTCGTGCTCTCCCAGTCTACATTCAAACTGGGGGTCTTCTGAGGAGGGTCCCGGAATTTGAAACGGCACGTCAGGCATTGCCTGGCCATCACGGCACTGACCACGTGGCGGGCCTGGGAGACTGGACGCGTTCAAAGCGTGTATGTTCGTGTACTGAGCTTGAGTTAATTACTTTCCTGTACAACATCTCCGCTTCCAGAATGCAAGTTGATTCGCCCGCTGTTGGTTCTCGTCTCTGGCTTGACGACGTTGTGCGCAAGAAGTGTCGAGTTCAAGAGCTCCGCCAGTTCCAGTCTGCTCATGGACATGACCTTTCGGAAGGACGCTGTCATGAACTTCTGGGCGTCTCTAGGGTATTCTTTTCATTTCCATTTGTCTTCTACCCCTATCTATTGTTCTCTCATCGATACTTGTGGTTTCCGTATGTTTCTCTATTGTTCTGGACCGCTCTAGTACATACACAAGGATACCGGGTGGTACTGTACAGTTTAGGACTACACCTGTATAAGTAGCTACCGTCTTCAACAGAGAAAGCCAGTCTCGAGCTGGTCTGTTCCCCAGCTAGTTACTCGGAGACTGCACCACTAGTTCCGTCCCAGTTGAGAGCGTCACACCTGGTACAGCTGTACTAGTTGTTGTTGACATAAGCTCGAGACTATCCTACCCTGCGACGATCTCTCGTTGCTCCACCCGTTCTACCCAGAACACCCACCCGTTGCCCGTCCGTCCTGTATAGGAGGATCGTGTAGATTGAGTTTAGAACCTAGTACACCGGACCGTAATCACCCGCATAGAACGGCCCGTGAACTCGGTATTGACCATCCCCCGTTTGCCCCATGCACACGCGACTAGTTACCCAATCAGTACCCCGCTGATCCAACTCAACGGTTCCGAGCTTCATCTCGGATAGCTGTACCTTAGACACCCTAACCCGGTGCTCTTTGATCGGCTGGGAACCTTTGGGCGCACCCTTGGGTGTGGGAAGCTAGTAAAAGCGGTAATCGGAAGGCGAGACAGGCGCTCTTTGGGCTCGTGCCCCTTAGAGTTAAGCTGCAACCGAGAAGTCGGTAGACCGCAGCGGGATTAAACAGCAGAACACTGGTAACTCGTAGCCGTATCAGTAGTAGCACGTGTTGAGAATTTCGAATTCCTCTAAGACAACTTCTATCCTCGTGCTCTTCATTTGGGTTGAAGAGTATTGCAGGCTGCCTTGAATAGGCTTCACTCGTGTATGGCTGGAGGCGACTCGTGCCCTTGTATAAGACGACCTCATCACTTTTCCACGACTACGGGAGACCCATCTATCAGAAGCAGCGACAAGTGGTATTCGTGCCGCGACCCAAAGTGTGTTCACGCAGACACTAATCCAAGTGTCAAGTGTGGTACTTGCGCAGTGAGTTTAGAAACCAAGCGCAAATACTCTTCATACTACGTGCAAGCCGGCGATACCAGTGTCAACCCACCTACTCCATAATCATCCCTCAGCCGTTACCGGTTGACTTCCATTCCCCACGCTCCATCCCCTATCATCCCCGAATCCGAAGGCGAAGTCGTCGCCCAGTAAAGATACTGAGGACCACGGCAGCGGAGACGCCTCTACCCGATCACCGCGAACGCGTTGAATTTTTGGTCATAGCAGCGGCATTGGCCACGCTACCTACACTCGCATCGGGCAGGCGGTTACGACGATCCCTGCTCATGCGTCGACTCAACCATAATAGTTTGATGCTTGGGAACAAACTCATCTATTTCCACTGCGGGAGGTACCACCATAACCAAGGAATGCGCCGAGCAGCCTTGTTCACACGCTAGCGGAAAAACAACCTGCCAACGTTGTGGAATTCGCGGCCCAGGAGCTCGAGATGAGAGGAGTGGTGGCAAGCGCCCGGAGAGCCCGCCGGCCGGAGGACCCTCCTTTGGAGTAACGAGGCGGAAGCGGAGGCGGCGGCCCCGGAGGTGGAGGTCGGGACATCGAGATCGCGCAGCGATGATGACCGCGACGCGATCGCGCGTGCGGCAAGCAGCGGGCGGACACCTTCGGCGGAAGCCGAAAGATTGGGAAGCCTGATGGAAGCAAATCAGGCTGAACATCTTCGCAAACCACCATAAGAAGCTCCGATCAGATCGAGCAAAAATCACATTCGTTCTTACATGCAGGGCGGATCGGCCGGAGAGTGGGCCGAGGCCTATCTCGAAAGCACTGATTTTGCACGAGCAGATTGGGGTGTTTTCAAGAACGCCTGGTCAAGCAATTCTCGCATGACCGGCACTCAGACGCCTTGCAGAAGCTGAAGGAGCTGAAGCAGGGAAGCATGAGCGTTCGAGAGTTCAAAGCAGCGGCCGAGATGTACGCCTCCCGCGCGGTCGGCATTTCAGGAGCAGCTCGACGCGCAGTCAGTGATTCTCATTGACTACCTCGACGAAGCTCTCTCAGGCGAGTCTTCGGCGCGGTCTGGAGTCGGGAAGACGTCCCAGCGGTAGTGCTCGGCGTACATGCGCATCGCCGAACATGGACGAGAATCAGAGGAGGCACTACCAAAGCCAGAGAAGAACCTCGGGGCAGTCAGTCCCACAAACCGGCTCCCAAGCCGCAAACCCCTAGTCAGGCGCCGGCAGCGTCTTCACCTGGCCCGCAGCACCGAGCAGATCGTCGAGATGGAACCGGCATAACCTACGGAGGGCCGGTCAACCGATGAACCTGGACAGGGCCCGAAAGGAAGGGCTTTGTTTCAATTGCCATCAGAAAGGACATTTGTCGCGCGACTGCCCCCTGCCGAAACTCGCCGTGGTGCGCGCGTCTCCTGGCGCCCCTTGATGAAGGGACGATAAGCCCAAGCCGTCGTCGGCTCAAGCTGATTCGTTCCCTGATGGAATGGAGGAACGCATCCATCGCGTGGTCAAATCTTCGTTCATGAAGCTTCTCAAGGTTTTCAGGCGGCTCAGCGAAAGCACAGACGTGAAGAGCCTAGAATCATTTCTCAATTACTGTTGTACCATAGTGTTAGACGAATCACCGCAATGTTATTCTGAAGGGCGTCTGCTGAGCAGCGTGGCGGTTCAACACCGTGCTTAATTCCCCGTTCATTACCAGAAAACACGTCTACACCAACAGTAGAGAAAGAACCTGTGTCAAAACCCAAATGGGTAAGAGAAGTTCCGTGGACTCCGGGCGTGGGTCCATCAGTGGACCACGTCACGATGCTGAAGCAGCTGTTAAGATTCTGGAAGGATGGGTGCATGCAAAGCGTCAGGTAGATGCCACGCTAGCAAGCGCCCAAAATATTGCTTCTATGTCACGAGACCAAGCAACTGTATACCTTCGGAATTAAAGAGTCGCCCGAGATACATCCGAGGCCGAAAGGCAATCAGATTGATGTCCCAATGATTGTCACTACATTTGGACACCTCTGAATCCTTTCGGTAAAAGCTCTGCTAGACTCCGGATGCACTGGATCTTCGTTGATCAGACATTTGTACAGGAACATGGCATTGCAACAACCAAATTGCCTGTTCCAATCCCAGTGTACAACGCCGATGGCAGCCAATGGGCGGTCCGATCACAGAATGTGTCGATCTCAGAGTCAAGATTCAGGATCACGTGAGCAAATGTCATTCGCTGTCACCAACCTTGGGAATACGTCCATTTTCCTCGGATATGAGTGGTTGGAATTGCAACCCATCAATCAACTGGAAGATCGCACACTCCAGTTCGATAGATGTCCAGCCACTTGTGATTACGTACAACGCCTAATTGGCATTGAGGATGACGAGCACGAAATCCCGAATGATCCGGAGGCTCATCTTGAGGAGGGAACAAATCTTCGTTTTCGACTGGCAGCTACGTCGCGAACAGGCGGCGCTCACATTCGCGCTAAAACCAATGTGGCTATGGATCTGGCAATCGAAGAAAATGCAAAGAAAGCAAAGAAACCTTTCGAGGAACTAGTTCTGAGTATTATCACAAGTACAAGGACGTCTTTGCTAAAGAAAACTTCGATTCACTACCAGAACGGCGCCCGTGGGACCGCGCGATTGAGCTAACGCCAGGCGCTATGCCAGTGGGAGGAAAATCGTACCCTCACACGTTAGATGAACAGAAGCGCTAGACGACTTCCTAGAAGAGAACCTTCGATCCGGACGTGTATCCTTCTAAGTCACCCTGGGCAGCTCCGTTCTTCTTTGTCGAGAAGAAGGATGGCTTGCTTCGACCTGTATACAGACTACCAAAGCTTAACAATTTAACCATTAAGAATCGTTACCCACTTCCTTTGATCCAGGAACTGGTAGACAAGCTGAAAGGGTCAAGTACTTCACGAAGTTAGGCGTCAGATGGGGCTACAACATTCGGATCAAAGAAGGCGATGAAGAAAGAAGCGGCGTTCATCACAACCGCGGACTCTTGAACCCCTAGTCATGTTCTTCGGTCTCACCAATTCGCCAGCCACGTTCCAGACAATGATGGCGACATCTTCCGAGATCTGATCCAGGAAGGACACGTGATGGTCATCGACGACATCATGATTTATACCAGGATCTGGAAGAACATCGCCGCATCGTGCAGCGAGTGCTGGACGTAAGCAGAACACCGGTTGTACCTCAAGGCAGAGAAGTGCGATTCGAACAACTCGAGATCGAATACCTCGCATGATCTCCGAAGGACAAGTCCAGATGGATCCAGTCAAAGTAGAAGGCGTCAGGAAATGGCCGAAGCCCACGTGCAAACGGGACATTCAGGCGTTCCTCGCTTAACCCTATCGGCGATTCATCAAAGACTTCGGCAAGATCGCGAAAGCCGCTTCACCTCCCTCACCGGCAATGCCACGTTCGTATGGAACCCCGAGCAAGCCGAAGCCTTCGAAGAACTCAAGAACCGCATCTGTTCCACCCCAGTCCTAGCAATGCCCACGGACGAGGACAAGTTCCGAATTGAATGTGACGCTTCGGACTTCGCCTATGGTGCAACCCCTTGAAACAGCATCAGGATGGCAAATGGAAACCTGTCGCATTCTCTCTAAAGCGTTCACAGCCACCGAGCGAAACTATGAAATCTACGATAAGGAACTCATGTCCATCATGTCGGCACTTGACGAATGGCGCCAGTACCTAATGGGGCGCCGGCAGGACTTCGAGATCTGGACAGATCACAAGAACTTGGAATACTTCCGGGAAGCCGCAGAAGCCGAACCGATGGCAAGCACGTTGGTGTGCCGAACTTGCCGAGTATCATTTCCTGCTTCAGCACAAACCCGGTCGGACCAACGGAAAGGCAGATGGACTCTCACGACAGGCTGGATATGAGAATGGAAAGGACGATAACGCAGACATTGTAGTATTAAAACCAGAACACTTTCAGCGAATTATCTCTACGTAATATAGATCAGCACATGCTTGACGGACCGGCTGGAAGCTCGTAGATATTACAAAACAAAAAAGCACAAAGTAAGGCGCTAGCAGAAAAGGTGAAGGAAAGGATTGGTTACTTGGAAAGATCGGATCTACGTCCCTGACACCGAAACTCCTGCGAACAGATCATCAAGCATCACCACGACTCGTACTTCATCGGACATCCACAACAAGACCCATGAATTGATCACGCGCAACTACTGGTGGCCACGTATTTGCCGGAGACATTAGGAAGTACGTCGAGGATGCAGCGACTGTCGGGAAGACCAAGGTTCACACGGATCCAAACTCGGCCCGCTTTCACCCAAACGAGATTGCCTCTCGACCCTGGGAAATCATCTCTGTCGACAAAATTGGTCCACTCCTCCGTCGCTAGGATTCGATGCTATCATTGTGATTGTCTGTATGTTTTCCAAACAGATAATCTGCATCCCCTCCACCATTGAGCTCAACGCGCAAGGATGGAGCAAAATCCTGCGCCATGTTGTCGCCATCACGGCATCCCACGGAAGATTGTCAGATCAAGACAGAGTTCAAGAACGAGTACATATCTGAACTCTATAAGTCTCTGGGAATCGAAGCCAACGCATCCACTGCTCACTATCATCCGAGACAGACGGACAGAGCGGAACGGATAACGCTGAAGTCGAACAGTACCTTGACTTTTCATCACAACTTCTACCTGACAATCCAGGGCCGGTGGCTACCCTCGCATCATTCTCGTACAACAACAAGGGTCAACAGCTCCACCGAACAAACTCCGTTCTTTGTCAACAAAGGATATCACCCTAACTCGGAAACGAACCTCACCGGAGTAAAAAGGAAACCGTGAGAGACTTTGTAGATCGGATGAAATCAGTACGAGAGGAAACGCAGGCAGCCATTGGATTAGCACAGGAGACGATGAAGCGCTTCCACGACCGACTAAAGGGAAGACACGTGAATACAAGCCAGGAGACCTGGTATGGCTTGAAGGGACCAACATCACAACCGATCGACCAATGAAGAAGCTCGACAACAAGCGCTACGGCCCGTTTAAAGTTAAACAAAAACACGGGCGCCTCCGCTTACGAACTTGAACTTCCCAAAGCATGGAGAAAGATCTATCCCACGGTCAATGAGATGTGGCTCTCACCGTTCGAGAGCCCTCCTTCGAATCCCAGGCACGTGAACCCGAAATACCCGATCTAATTGATGGACAAGAAGAACATGAGGTCGAAGAGATCCTGGACGCTAAGCTAGACAAAGGAATTCTCAAATACAAGGTTCTATGGAAGCACGAAACCGGTCCGCGCAAGTACACATGGGAACCGCGATCCAACCTCACCCACTGTCAAGATCTCATCGATGCTTTCTACAAGCGCGTACCGGGAGCCCCCTCGTCCGTTGACTATTTGAATTCCCCGTCAGCGTTCGCCCCAACGTCAATCAATTTATCGGACATATCGGTTCCAGGCTCTACAATTGGGAAATAGGTCGTACAGATCGAGACGCTGAGTTCTATAGATCACGCGGGCGTGATCCTTAGAGAGGGGTTATGTCATGAACTTCTGGGCGTCTCTAGGGTATTCTTTTCATTTCCATTTGTCTTCTACCCCTATCTATTGTTCTCTCATCGATACTTGTGGTTTCCGTATGTTTCTCTATTGTTCTGGACCGCTCTAGTACATACACAAGGATACCGGGTGGTACTGTACAGTTTAGGACTACACCTGTATAAGTAGCTACCGTCTTCAACAGAGAAAGCCAGTCTCGAGCTGGTCTGTTCCCCAGCTAGTTACTCGGAGACTGCACCACTAGTTCCGTCCCAGTTGAGAGCGTCGCACCTGGTACAGCTGTACTAGTTGTTGTTGACAGACGCGACGTGTTCCTGGTGGTCGCACCGGCACAAGGCAAGACTACCGTTCTCCTGGCACCTCTCTTCGCAGCCCAAGCAAAAGGCCAGAAAGGGGTAGGGATTATTATTGTCCCTACCAAGGTTCTTGGAGAGCAGCAGGTAGGCTCTAGGACAGCCTCTTAAATAGTCGGAAGAGATGCTCTCGTTCCTTTGTATATAGAGGCTGTCACCAAGGTGGGGGGTCTTCTGAGGAGTGTCCCAGACTTCGAACCGGCTTCTCGGCAAGAAATAGCTTGGATCTCAAGCGCGCTGCGCTGACGACGTCATCATCGTCGTCGTAGGGCCAGGCCAAGGTCGGTAAGTATTCCCCTTACACGACCTATACAGCGACAGTACTTAGCCTCCAGCTTCTCGCAGTACTAAGGGTGACTGGTGATGATTATGGTAGACTTACTAGACTGTCTTCCATGTCCCCTGCGTCATCCCACCCTCTCAGCCATTTCTCTATATTTACAGTACTCATGGTATTATAATTAACCAGATAAGTACATACTTCATTATCATGCTAATACTTCCCTTAGTTCATGGGATCGTGCTCGGAGGCATTCACCTGCGTTATGCAGAAGTAGAGAGGTGATAATATGAGCGACGACGCTTGGGCAGCGGGCTCAGGCAAGGGCGGCGTAAGTATACAGCGGGCTCTTCTCCCGGGCTTGCCACATGGGAGATGCCGTGGCGGCCAGGCAATGCCTGACGTGCCGTCTCAAACTCCGGGACACTACACTGAAGGACCCAGAGTTTGGATGTAGACTAAGCAGCAGGTACGTTCGCATTACTTGTTACCCTACACTGAAAAATTCATGCGAGCACACTAGATGGCTACGCTGGAGAAATACGACATACGCGCGCTCGCTATAAACGAAGATACGACTCGGGAGGCCTTCTACGA
The DNA here is from genome assembly GCA_024811115.1 of Terana coerulea. Lineage (NCBI taxonomy): Eukaryota > Fungi > Basidiomycota > Agaricomycetes > Polyporales > Phanerochaetaceae > Terana > Terana coerulea. Next base: position 6,827 of record JAKOGH010000726.1, on the reverse strand, counting down.
AGGACGAGATCTCTTCAAAGAGCTCGAAGCCGGCGGAGACATCCGCGTGGCAGTCATGAGCCCTCAGATGCTCGAAGCCGAGCGGATGCAGAGTCTTCTCGGCAGCCAGGCCTTCAAGAAACTTGTCATGTACTTCTTTATCGACGAGGTTCACTTACTGGATGAAGAGTCTGGTACCTGGCGTGTCGCTTACGGCAACCTCATACATCTTCGGGCTCGGCTTTCGTCTTCTACTACCTGGGCTGCTGTCACTCGTACGGCCAATTTCGAGACGGCTCAGCACACGATAGGTCATTTGGTGTGCGTTGGTCGTAAACAGGACGGCGCCAACAAGACGTTGAAAAGAATTCGCATTGCGAAGTCGGGATTGCATGACAACTTTTATAATGGCAGCAGTAATCTGTCCGATAGTCAGCATTGTTCAGCATATATAAATCTTAGGCACTTACAAACTAGGGATCTCGTACTGCATCGAGCTCGTAATCATCTACCGGGTCGCCATCAACCTCAGTCTCATCATCTCCAGAGGTCACGGACGAAGTCGCTGGCTCGCCGTCCTGACTAGCGGCGACAGGAGCGTCGGCGACGCTTGCATGAACCTTCGCTTCGAGTCTCTTGCGAGCATTGTTGTTTATCGCTGCGGTGGCTATGACGGCAAATAGAACGGGAGCTCCCTGCGTAATCTTGGACTGATCCTTGATGGAATCGCAGTCGAGGAGTTGCTCCCAGGTCAACTCCTTCGGTGGGAAAAACACCGCACGGTCTAATAGAAGCTGCTGAGATTCATCATCGACAGTGTCAAGTACTCGTGTGACGGCCCAGTCTACTAGAGTGTTTTGAGTGGTAAGTTGCTGGTCTAGACGAGGTAAGACTGCGTTGTAACGGACAGATGGTCCGAGGCCGTGGCGGGGAATGGATGGGTATACCATGTCGGTTTCGACATGCCCTCGAAGCCGGCGTGCTTGCGGGTGGTTCCATATCAGCTTGACTATGTCCACAGGGCGTGTCCCAAGGCTTGTCTGTCCTCCGACCCAAGCACTAACAGACCTAGCAACGCGGCCAGGGAGACGATGGGCTTTAGCGTCCAGAAGGGATGTTGCGAAGTAGTCGCCCATAGATGCGAAGCCACAGAGGTCCAAACAGCGAGACATAACAAGTAAGCGGTCGCCAGAGGTTGCATACAGGTGTCAGTTGTTCTTGTTTGTTCCAGATAAATCCTCGGTGAGCGAGATGTCTTTGAACAGGTCTTGAAAGAAGTGCTGTTCTACGGCGGCGAACTTGTGCGCAGGGGTTCGCTGGGGCGTCTGGGGTAGTACCGAGGTGATAGGATACGGGCTGTACATGCCGTAGTTGAGATATGGCATAGTAGCAATTGGCGAGGGGAACTGCTGGGGGACAAGGTAGGCGAGTAGGATAAAGGCCCAAGGGAGCCCGGATGGTAATGAGGCGTCGTAGGCAAGGAGAAGGGATGCATAGCAGAAGCAGAAAAAGCCACCAGGGTATCCAGCAGGAGTCCACAGGCCAATTCCATTCCCAGAGGACACGCCGAAGGTAGCTGCCTGTGCTGCACGAGCCAAGTCTCCTGCATCCCGCGCATCCTCAACTACCTCCATCCGGTCTTCGTCTTCAGCACCTTCAGACTCCAAGTCCGAATCCGTAGTATCCGGGTGTGCTTCATCGAACGTACCTGGACGTGGTACATCCTCACGGAACGGCATCGCAAGACCATGCAAGTTGCGCGCTGTGGGTTCTACGTCCGCACGTGCAAGACGTCGAGTTCCGCCAGGTCCAGAGAGTTCTTCGAACGCATCTTCTTGCTGGTGCGCGAGAGTGTTCGCGCTGCTCTCAGGAGCGTAGATGGGTGTAGACGAAGATGTATTTGGTGAAGGATATGTTGTGTAGCGTACATGTGGTAAGGACCGAGCGGCAGGGATCGAAAGCGGTGGAAGCAGAGGCGGGACACGCTCGTTAGGTGCTTGAGTGTTCCTGAGATACGAGAGAGGGTATTCGTCCGGCGAAGGGGACGCATTTCGAGACATAGAGGTCGAGACGGTGTGGTAATGAGCAGACAGCGCTTGCGAAATGGGCCCAGGCCATTTCTGGCCGAGAAGCCGATTCAAACTCCGGGACCGTCCTCAGAAGACCCCCAGTTTGGTCACAGCCTCTATATATACCAAGGAACGCGGACATCTCTTCCGACTATTTAGAAGGCTGTCCTAGAGCCTAGTGCTCTCCCAGAAAGCGTGGGAATGCTGCGGTTACCGCATAAGGCAGGCGTGGAGGCTCCTCGCGTGGCAAAGCGGAGTGATGGGGATGACGCAAACGGCATGCTGTAAGGAGTCTGCCAAGCGGACGCGGACAGTTTGCAGTCTAGAGCCTCTTCACTTTGTACTTGTATCTTCACGACGTTCACGCCTCCCCAACCGCCTCCGCCATGCGCGACAAGACACCCATCCTTCCACTCCTGCAGACGGTCTTCGAGGTATGTCCAATGTGCGCAACGGAAATGCTCGACACTCATTGTCTTTTAGTCCATCCTCGAAGTCTTTCTGCTATGTCTAGCAGGGTATATTTTGGCTATGAAGGGGATCTTGGATAGGCCGACACAAAAGTGCGTGTGCTACTCTCTCTTCAGGAGCTCAACTCATCCTGTACCACAGAAATTCAACAAGATAAATGTGTCGCTCTTCACGCCATCCCTCTTGTTCTCAAAAGTTGCATTCTTCCTGTCACCAGGTCTGTCGCTCTCCGTTCCTGCCCGGAAAGCAGTCTCATCCCCGCCCTCTTAGCCAAGCTGCGAGAGCTATGGATAATACCAATCTTCTTCGTCGTCACGACCGTGGTGTCGATGGCTGCGGCTTGGATCCTCGGCCTCATCTTCCGCCTCAAGAGATCCCAAAGAAGCTTTGCGGTTGCCTCCGCCATGTTCATGAACTCGAACTCGCTTCCTATTGCCCTTATGCAGAGCCTAGTCGTCACTGTACCAGGGTTGAAATGGGGAGACGACGATAACAAGAACGCGATGGTCGGCCGCGCGTTGACGTACCTCGTGCTGTACTCGACACTTGGCATGATCGTTCGGTGGAGCTACGGCGTCCGCCTTTTGTCCCAAGCAGACCCGGAGTCGGCACCGCCAGAGACCGCCGGCGGTGTACAGAGCCCTGCGCTCGAGCCAGACGAGACCGCCTTTCCCCCTTCGTCGGAAGAATACCAAGTTCTGCACCGCGACTCCTCCGAGCACTCTAGGTCCGCAAGCCAAACAGACGTGGAGAACCCCAGCATCGTCGTGGAAGATACCTCATCTCGGGCGAGCTTGGACCCCAAGTTCTTTTACTCCTACCCAAACTCGCCGTACAGCAAGTCGGCCAAGCTCCCCGTGGCGCACCTTCGACCTCAGTCGTTTCAACACCGCCGTCCGAGTTGGAAGAGGGCGAAGACGATGATGTGATCGAGTTCCCTGGACGTCGTACTCGCGTCGAGCCGACCTCATCGGTCTGGCAGTCCCGCCGGCGGCGCATCCGTCGCGCAGTGGCCAAGTCCTTCAAGAGCTTCAACGAGTTCATGACCGTGCCGCTATGGGCAGCGCTCCTCTCCCTCGTCGTTGCCTGCATTCCACCACTACAGCATGCACTGGACGTCCACGTCAAGCCGATCCGCGGCGCGCTGAACCAGGCCGGCAACTGCTCCATCCCTCTCACCCTTGTCGTCCTCGGCGCGTACTTCTACCAGCCACCGGAGCCGAAGGAGAACCGCGCCCGAGATGCGCTGCCGGCTCACCGCGAGCGCGGCAGGAGCGTCAGCACGAGTTGGAGCCAGATATCGCTGGTCGACAGCGTACGGGAGATGTTCAAGATGCGGCGGCGGTCGAAGAGCCTTAGTGAGCGCAACCCATCGCACGAGAAGCGGCCGGGCGAGACGAAGACGGTGGTCATCGCGGTGTTGTCGCGTATGATCATCACACCGCTGCTGCTGCTGCCGTTCCTTGCGCTCTCGACTCGGTTCAACTTGCAAGAAGTCTTTGATGAGTACGTATCTCACAACTGCAATGCAAACATCGCATGCTAACTTCCGTTTGTCCGCAGCCCGGTTTTCGTCGTCTCGAATGTATTGCTCATTGCTTCTCCGCCGGCCTTGACGCTTGCACAGGTGCGTTCTTTGATCTTTGTACAATAGCTCGTATGCTGACCCTTGTACTTTAGATAACACAAGCTGCGTCGGGCGATGCCTTCGAGCGACTCATCAGCCGCACCATCTTCTGGTCGTACTGCGTCGTCACGCCACCCTCCACTATCATCTTCGTCGTCGTCGGACTCATTCTTTCTAAGCTCTAGGTTCATCTAGCATTGTTCGACTAATTTCTTCTATATACATGTCTCGCCTCGTACATCTGCTGTGTTTCTTGTTGTCTTGTGTTCTCACTTTATCGACAGTAGTACATTCAGTCTCGCATATAGTAGTAATACATTCGCTAGTCAGACAACGATTTGCTATACCCATCGCTGTTGAACTGTGGTTCGCTGGCAAGACTGTGCATCTCGCCTGAGAACCCCTTTCAATATTCTGTGCACTTAAGAACTATGGTAACATGCGTACTTGGAATTTTATGATAGCTCAGTCAACTCGGTTCTCAACACTTGAAGCAAAAGATGCATCTGAGAACTCGACAGGGTCCATCTCATCTGTCTCAGAAGTGCACCCTCTAGACAGATAACCCTGCAGATAAGTCTGCGACTCAAGAGCAGCAGACGGCTCGTGGCGTTGAACGTTGCCGAGACCTTTGTGGCGTTCTAACAGGCGGGCGGCCAAGGGCGGAACATCGCTGATGGCGCATCAAGTACTCGGAATCGCCCGTGCAGTCAACGTTCGTTCAGACACCACGACGTGCCCATACTACTCGCTGCTTGCATATAACGGGCGGTACGACGGAAACGCTGCTTACATACTTTATCGGCTAACTGTATCCATATCTTGTGCGATGAGCTTCTGCTTTGATGAAAGACGACTGGCCGTGGTGTTCAGCACCCTGGGAATACATCTTTGATTCTTGCCTGTGCGAAATCATGTACAAGGGTATCACGGGAAGATGATGATACCTACAGGTACACTACCTGCTGGATCTTGAGAAAGGCATCTGCTAACGTTTCTTCTATCTCGATAGCTATCAGCACCGGAGCATACAAGAGTCCTCTTGGCTCTCGGTGGTATACCCACTAGGTCTTATCTCTGCGACGCTTGCTCTCTCTAACGTCTCAACGATACTGGCATGTCCTCGCAAGTGAGCCCCGCAATTGTGGAGGAATTTTCAGCAGTGTACGTAAGACTTTTCTAGTACGCTGGGGCTTACACTGACCTTTTGACAACATGTAGGACCATTGGTAGCTACGTTGAAGTTGGTACGACAGGTACGCTTGAATGTCGCCTGTTCACTTTCCTTTTGGCCTTTTCCCTCACACAAAGCCAGTCCTCGTTGTCTACGAGTACCTCCTCACTTTCCGGCACGAGTGGAACGCATGGACAAGCGCCTCACGGCGACGTCGTTGCTTTTCATCTCAATACGATGGGTCATGGTGATTGTTCACAGTTGAATGGGCACCGTCTACAACAAACGTACGGGACTTGTGTTTGACAGAGTTGCGTGTGGCGCATACTGACTTCTTCGACATTAGAGGTCCTGCCCCTACCTCCTCTCGTCGCGTCATGGCTGACTGTCGAGCTTGTACAGCTGCAAATCCATGGAAATACTGTTCAAAATTATTAACCTTATCAGCTACACGCAGGCTGCAGGTGAGTACTGGCTCATATTATGTGCAACAACCCCACGAATTCACAGTATTTGCCTCGCTCCGAGTACACGCACTGTGGAGGCAGAGGTATGTTCTGACTTCTCTCGTTTTAATTTTGGGGCTCGTCCCTGTTGTGACAAATATTGTAAGCCTGTTGTTGTGCATCTCACATTGCCTCTCAATCACTAAACATCTTTTCCAGTTCGGTCTCATGCATTCCAGCATAGATTTTGTCGACGAACCTGTGTTTATATGCCACAATTTCAATGTATCTCAGAGGCTCGACAACATGTAAGTCAATAGATAATCTGCCAGCATTCTTTGTTAACACTCCTTAAGCCGTACGTTTACCATTAGTTGCAAAACTTTAGCTGAATGCGGCTTACATGATCTCAGTGCTCATTGTAACCCGCACTTCCCTATTACTCGCCGACGCTCATGATGGTGTCAACGTGGATGAAGACATATCAAGAATGGCGTGAGGCGCGTCGGATAAATTTATGTCTTCCAATCACTACATGCCTGTTACGTGATGGTGAGCACTCAAAAAAACCGCGCCTTATTTCATGCTCACATGCAGGGCTCACAGGCACGCTTTACTTCTTGTGCGTCTGTAACAGGTTATGTGGCTTGTTCCAAGCAGCACGCGGCTCAATTTCATGAACGCAGTGCCTTACTTGCGGTCAACGTGACCCAGATTCTCACTTTCAATGTGGTACGTCTCCTTTGCCGAATGTACGCATTTCTGAGGGCATACGAAGTTATTAGACGTTAGATTTGATGAGTCCGTGAACACGATGGTGTATAGTGTCACTTTCTTTTACTTACTGCCACTCACTAAACCATCTAATCTCAGCCTGCAATTCTCATTAATCGGTTTATAGCCAATCTTCGACAGCTGAACGAAGCTCACGGCTCTGCAACAACTCCATCCTCCTCACGAACAATTCCCGCGTCATCTTCATGAGCGTTGGTAACATGGGCGAACCTCTTCACGTCCGAGATGACGAGATCAATCTCGAGGACCAAGACATCGAACCACGG
>JAKOGH010000725.1:0-18324 GCA_024811115.1 Terana coerulea | reverse complement strand
TACCCGATCGAATTGATGGACAAGAAGAACATGAGGTCGAAGAGATCCTGGACGCTAAGCTAGACAAAGGAATTACCAAATACGAGGTTCTATGGAAGCACGAAACCGGTCCGCAAGTACACATGGGAACCGCGATCCGGCCTCACGCACTGTCAGATCTCATCCGATGCTTTCAAGCGCGTACCGGGCCCCTCGTCAGATTCATTTCAATTCCCCCGTCGCGTTCGCCCAACGTCAATCAATTTATCGGACACGGTCCAGGCTCTGCAATTGGGAAATAGGTCGTACAGATCGAGACGCTGAGTTCTATAGATCACGCGGGCGTGATCCTTAGAGAGGGGGTTATGTCATGAACTTCTGGGCGTCTCTAGGGTATTCTTTTCATTTCCATTGTCTTCTACCCCTATCTATTGTTCTCTCATCGATACTGTGGTTTCCGTATGTTTCTCTATTGTTCTGGACCGCTCTAGTACATACACAAGGATACCGGGTGGTACTGTACAGTTTAGGACTACACCTGTATAAGTAGCTACCGTCTTCAACAGAGAAAGCCAGTCTCGAGCTGGTCTGTTCCCCAGCTAGTTACTCGGAGACTGCACCACTAGTTCCGTCCCAGTTGAGAGCGTCGCACCTGGTACAGCTGTACTAGTTGTTGTTGACAGACGCGACGTGTTCCTGGTGGTCGCACCGGCACAAGGCAAGACTACCGTTCTCCTGGCACCTCTCTTCGCAGCCCAAGCAAAGGCCAGAAAGGGGTAGGGATTATTATTGTCCCTACCAAGGTTCTTGGAGAGCAGCAGGTAGGCTCTAGGACAGCCTCTTAAATAGTCGGAAGAGATGCTCTCGTTCCTTTGTATATAGAGGCTGTCACCAAGGTGGGGTCTTCTGAGGAGTGTCCCAGACTTCGAACCGGCTTCTCGGCAAGAAATAGCTTGGATCTCAAGCGCGCTGCGCTGACGACGTCATCATCGTCGTCGTAGGGCCAGGCCAAGGTCGGTAAGTATTCCCCTTACACGACCTATACAGCGACAGTACTTAGCCTCCAGCTTCTCGCAGTACTAAGGGTGACTGGTGATGATTATGGTAGACTTACTAGACTGTCTTCCATGTCCCCTGCGTCATCCCACCCTCTCAGCCATTTCTCTATATTTACAGTACTCATGGTATTATAATTAACCAGATAAGTACATACTTCATTATCATGCTAATACTTCCCTTAGTTCATGGGATCGTGCTCGGAGGCATTCACCTGCGTTATGCAGAAGTAGAGGTGATAATATGAGCGACGACGCTTGGGCAGCGGGCTCAGGCAAGGGCGGCGTAAGTATACAGCGGGCTCTTCTCCCGGGCTTGCCACATGGGAGATGCCGTGGCGGCCAGGCAATGCCTGACGTGCCGTCTCAAACTCCGGGACACTACACTGAAGGACCCAGAGTTTGGATGTAGACTAAGCAGCAGGTACGTTCGCATTACTTGTTACCCTACACTGAAAAATTCATGCGAGCACACTAGATGGCTACGCTGGAGAAATACGACATACGCGCGCTCGCTATAAACGAAGATACGACTCGGGAGGCCTTCTACGAAGGACGAGATCTCTTCAAAGAGCTCGAAGCCGGCGCAGACATCCGCGTGGCAGTCATGAGCCCTCAGATGCTCGAAGCCGAGCAGATGCAGAGTCTTCTCGGCAGCCAGGCCTTCAAGAAACTTGTCCTGTACTTCTTTATCGACGAGGTTCACTTACTGGATGAAGAGTCTGGTACCTGGCGTGTCGCTTACGGCAACCTCATATATCTTCGGGCTCGGCTTTCGTCTTCTACTACCTGGGCTGCTGTCACTGGTACGGCCAATTTCGAGACGGCTCAGCACACGATAGGTCATTTGGTGTGCGTTGGTCGTAAACAGGACGGCGCCAACAAGACGTTGAAAAGAATTCGCATTGCGATGTCGGGATTGCATGACAACTTTTATAATAGCAGCAGTAATCTGTCCGATAGTCAGCATTGTTCAGCATATATAAATCTTAGGCACTTACAAACTAGGGATCTCGTACTGCATCGAGCTCGTAATCATCCACCGGGTCGCCATCAACCTCAGTCTCATCATCTCCAGAGGTCACGGACGAAGTCGCTGGCTCGCCGTCCTGACTAGCGGCGACAGGAGCGTCGGCGACGCTTGCATGAACCTTCGCTTCGAGTCTCTTGCGAGCATTGTTGTTTATCGCTGCGGTGGCTATGACGGCAAATAGAACGGGAGCTCCCTGCGTAATCTTGGACTGATCCTTGATGGAATCGCAGTCGAGGAGTTGCTCCCAGGTCAACTCCTTCGGTGGGAAAAACACCGCACAGTCTAATAGAAGCTGCTGAGATTCATCATCGACAGTGTCAAGTACTCGTGTGACGGCCCAGTCTACTAGAGTGTTTTGAGTGGTGAGTTGCTAGTCTAGACGAGGTAAGACTGCGTTGTAACGGGACAGATGGTCCGAGGCCGTGGCGGGGAATGGATGGGTATACCATGTCGGTTTCAACATGCCCTCGAAGCCGGCGTGCTTGCGGGTGGTTCCATATCAGCTTGACTATGTCCACAGGGCGTGTCCCAAGGCTTGTCTGTCCTCCGACCCAAGCACTAACAGACCTAGCAACGCAGCCAGGGAGACGATGGGCTTTAGCGTCCAGAAGGGATGTTGCGAAGTAGTCGCCCATAGATGCGAAGCCACAGAGGTCCAAACAGCGAGACATAACAAGTAAGTGGTCGCCAGAGGTTGCATACAGGTGCCAGCTGTTCTTGTTTGTTCCAGATAGATCCTCGGTGAGCGAGATGTCTTTGAACAGGTCTTGAACGAAGTGCTGTTCTACGGCGGCGAACTTGTGCGCAGGGGTTCGCTGAGGCGTCTGAGGTAGTACCGGGGTGATAGGATACGGGCTGTACATGCCGTAGTTGAGATATGGCATAGTAGCAATTGGCGAGGGGTACTGCTGGGGGACAAGGTAGGCGAGTAGGATAAAGGCCCAAGGGAGCCCGGATGGTAATGAGGCGTCGTAGGCAAGGAGAAGGGATGCATAGCAGAAGCAGAAAAGCCACCAGGGTATCCAGCAGGAGTCCATAGGCCAATTCCATTCCCAGAGGACACGCCGAAGGTAGCTGCCTGTGCTGCACGAGCCAAGTTTCCTGCATCCCGCGCATCCTCAACTACCTCCATCCGGTCTTCGTCTTCAGCACCTTCAGACTCCAAGTCTGAATCCGTAGTATCCGGGTGTGCTTCATCGAACGTACCTGGACGTGGTACATCCTCACGGAACGGCATCGCAAGACCATGCAAGTTGCGCGCTGTGGGTTCTACGTCCGCACGTGCAAGACGTCGAGTTCCGCCAGGTCCAGAGAGTTCTTCGAACGCATCTTCTTGCTGGTGCGCGAGAGTGTTCGCGCTGCTCTCAGGAGCGTAGATGGGTGTAGACGAAGATGTATTTGGTGAAGGATATGTTGTGTAGCGTACATGTGGTAAGGACCGAGCGGCAGGGATCGAAAGCGGTGGAAGCAGAGGCGGGACACGCTCGTTAGGTGCTTGAGTGTTCCTGAGATACGAGAGAGGGTATTCGTCCGGCGAAGGGGACGCATTTCGAGACATAGAGGTCGAGACGGTGTGGTAATGAGCAGACAGCGCTTGCGAAATGGGCCCAGGCCATTTCTGGCCGAGAAGCCGATTCAAACTCCGGGACCGTCCTCAGAAGACCCCCAGTTTGGTCACAGCCTCTATATATACCAAGGAACGCGGACATCTCTTCCGACTATTCAGAAGGCTGTCCTAGAGCCTAGTGCTCTCCCAGAAAGCGTGGGAAAAGCTGCGGTTACCGCATAAGGCAGGCGTGGAGGCTCCTCGCGTGGCAAAGCGGAGTGATGGGGATGACGCAAACGGCATGCTGTAAGGAGTCCGCCAAGCGGACGCGGACAGTTTGCAGTCTAGAGCCTCTTCACTTTGTACTTGTATCTTCACGACGTTCACGCCTCCCCAACCGCCTCCGCCATGCGCGACAAGACACCCATCCTTCCACTCCTGCAGACGGTCTTCGAGGTATGTCCAATGTGCGCAACGGAAATGCTCGACACTCATTGTCTTTTAGTCCATCCTCGAAGTCTTTCTGCTATGTCTAGCAGGGTATATTTTGGCTATGAAGGGGATCTTGGATAGGCCGACACAAAAAGTGCGTGTGCTACTCTCTCTTCAGGAGCTCAACTCATCCTGCACCACAGAAATTCAACAAGATAAATGTGTCGCTCTTCACGCCATCCCTCTTGTTCTCAAAAGTTGCATTCTTCCTGTCACCAGGTCTGTCGCTCTCCGTTCCTGCCCGGAAAGCAGTCTCATCCCCGCCCTCTTAGCCAAGCTGCGAGAGCTATGGATAATACCAATCTTCTTCGTCGTCACGACCGTGGCGTCGATGGCTGCGGCTTGGATCCTCGGCCTCATCTTCCGCCTCAAGAGATCCCAAAGAAGCTTTGCGGTTGCCTCCGCCATGTTCATGAACTCGAACTCGCTTCCTATTGCCCTTATGCAGAGCCTAGTCGTCACTGTACCAGGGTTGAAATGGGGAGACGACGATAACAAGAACGCGATGGTCGGCCGCGCGTTGACGTACCTCGTGCTGTACTCGACACTCGGCATGATCGTTCGGTGGAGCTACGGCGTCCGCCTTTTGTCCCAAGCAGACCCGGAGTCGGCACCGCCAGAGACCGCCGGCGGTGTACAGAGCCCTGCGCTCGAGCCAGCCGAGACCGCCTTTCCCCCTTCGTCGGAAGAATACCAAGTTCTGCACCACGACTCCTCCGAGCACTCTAGGTCCGCAAGCCAAACAGACGTGGAGAACCCCAGCATCGTCGTGGAAGATACCTCATCTCGGGCGAGCTTGGACCCCAAGTTCTTTTACTCCTACCCAAACTCGCCGTACAGCAAGTCGGCCAAGCTCCCCGTGGCGCACCTTCGACCTCAGTCGTTTCAACACCGCCGTCCGAGTTGGAAGAGGGCGAAGACGATGATGTGATCGAGTTCCCTGGACGTCGTACTCGCGTCGAGCCGACCTCGTCGGTCTGGCAGTCCCGCCGGCGGCGCATCCGTCGCGCAGTGGTCAAGTCCTTCAAGAGCTTCAACGAGTTCATGACCGTGCCGCTATGGGCAGCGCTCCTCTCCCTCGTCGTTGCCTGCATTCCACCACTACAGCATGCACTGGACATCCACGTCAAGCCGATCCGCGGGGCGCTGAACCAGGCCGGCAACTGCTCTATCCCGCTCACCCTGGTTGTACTAGGCGCGTACTTCTACCAGCCACCGGAGCCGAAGGAGAACCGCGCCCGAGATGCGCTGCCGGCGCACCGCGAGCGCGGCAGGAGCGTAAGCACAAGTTGGAGCCAGATCTCGCTGGTCGACAGCGTACGGGAGATGTTCAAGATGCGGCGGCGGTCGAAGAGCCGTAGTGAGCGCAACCCATCGCACGAGAAGCGGCCGGGCGAGACGAAGACGGTGGTCATCGCGGTGTTGTCGCGCATGATTATCACGCCATTGCTATTGCTGCCGTTCCTTGCATTGTCGACATGGTTCAACTTACAAGAAGTCTTCGACGAGTACGTATCTAACATCCGCGATGTAAACATCATGTACTAATTTTGGCTTGTCCGCAGCCCGGTGTTTGTCGTCTCGAATGTATTGCTCATTGCTTCGCCGCCGGCCCTGACGCTTGCACAAGTGCGTTCTTTGATCTTTATATGATAGCTGTATGCTGACCCTTGTACTCTAGATAACGCAAGCTGCGTCGGGCGATGCCTTCGAGCGGCTCATCAGCCGCACCATCTTTTGGTCGTACTGCGTCGTCACGCCACCATCCACTATCATCTTCGTCGTGGTCGGACTCATTCTTTCCAAGCTCTAGGTTCATCTAGCGTTGTTCGACTACTTTCTTCTATATACATGTCTCGCCTCATACATCTGCTGTGTCTCTTGTTGTCTTGTGTTTTTCTTTATCGACAGTAGTACATTCAGTCTCGCATATATAGTAGTAATACATTCGCTAGTCAGACAACGATTTGCTATACCCATCGCCGTTGAACGTGTGGTTCGCTGGCAAGACTGTGCGTCTCGCCTCAGAACCCCTTTCCAATATTCTGTCCACTTAAGAACTATGGTAACATGCGTACTTGGAATTTTATGATAGCTCAGTCAACTCGGTTCTCAACACTTGAAGCAAAAGATGCATCTGAGAACTCGACAGGGTCTATCTCATCTGTCTCAGAGGCACACCCTCTAGACAGATAATCCTGCAGATAAGTCTGCGACTCAAGAGTCAGCAGACGAGCTCGTTGCGAACGTTGCCGAGACCTTTGTGGCGTTCTAACAGGCGGCCAAGAGCGGAACATCGCTGATGACGCATCAAATACTCGGAATCGCCCGCGCGGTTAACGTTCGTTCAGACAAGTTTCAATCCTGACCACGACGAGCCCATACTACTCGCTGCTTGCATAGGACGGGCGGTACGACGGAGACGCTGCTTACACACTCTATGGGCTAGCTGGATCCATATCTTGTGGCCGGGATGAGCTTCTGCTTTGATGAAAGACGACTGGCCGTGGTGTTCGGGCTACCCTGGGAATACATCTTCGATTCTTGCTCTGTGCGAAATCATGTACAAGGGTATCACGGGAAGATGAGTGATACCTACAGGTACACTACCTGCTGGATCTTGAGAAAGGCATCTGCTAACGTTTCTTCTATCCCGATAGCTATCAGCACCGGAGCATACAAGAATCCTGTTAGTTCTCGGTAGTATACCCACTAGGTCTTATCTCTCGCGACGTTTGCTTTCTCTAACGTCTCAACGATACTGGCATGTCCTCGCAAGTGAGCCCCGCAATTGTGGAGGAATTTTCGGCAGCGTACGTATTTTCTAGTACGCTAGGGCTCACACTGACCATTTGACAACATGTAGGGCCTTGAATAGCTACGTTGGAGTTGGTACGACGGGTATGCTTGAATGTCGCCTGTTCACCTTCCTTTTGGCCTTTTCCCTCACACAAAGCCAGCCCTAGTTGTCTACGAGTATCTCCTCACTTTCCGGCACGAGTGGAATGGGTGGACAAGGCGCCTCACGGCGACATCGTTGCTTTTCATCTCAATATGCTGGGTCATGGTGATTGTTCACAGTTGAATGGGCACCGTCTACAACAAACGTACGGGAGTTGTGTTTGACAGAGTTGCGTGTGGCGCATACTGACTTCTTCGACATTAGAGGTCCTGCCCTCCCTACCTCCCTCTCGTCGCGTCATGGCTGACTGTTGATCTTGTACAGCTGCAAATCCATGGAAATACTGTTCAAAATTATTAACCTTATCAGCTACACGCAGACTGCAGGTGAGTACTGGCTTACATTATGTCCAACAACCCATAAATTCTCCATTCACAGTATTTGCCTCGCTCCGAGTACACGCTCTGTGGAGGCAGAGGTATGTTCTGACTTCTCTCGTTTTAATTTTGGGGCTCGTCCCTGTTGTGACAAATATTGTAAGCCTGTTGTTGTGCATCTCACATTGCCTCTCAATCACTAAACATCTTTTCCAGTTCGGTCTCATGCATTCCAGCATAGATTTTGTCGACGAACCTGTGTTTATATGCTTTGACAATTTCAATGTATCTCAGAGGCTCGACAACATGTAAGTCAATAGATAATCTGCCAGCATTCTTTGTTAACACTCCTTAAGCCGTACGTTTACCATTAGTTGCAAAAACTTTAGCTGAAGGCGGCTTACATGATCTCAGTGCTCATTGTAACCCGCACTTCCCTAATACTCGCCGACGCTCTCGTGCTGGTGTCAACGTGGATGAAGACATACCGAGAATGGCGTGAGGCGCGGCGGATAGATTTATGTCTTCCAATCACTACATGCCTGCTACGTGATGGTGAGCACTCAAACAAACCGCGCCTTATTTCATGCTCACATGCAGGGCTTACGGGCACGCTTTACTTCTTGTGCGTCTGTAACAGGTTATGTGACTTTGTTGCAAGCAGCACGCGGCTAATTTCTAATGAATACAGTGCCTTACTTGCGGTCAACGTGACCCAGATTCTCACTTTCAATGTGGTACGTCTCCTTTGCCGAATGTACGCATTTCTGAGGGCATACGAAGTTATTAGACGTTAGATTTGATGAGTCCTTGGGTGAACACGATGGTGTATAGTGTCACTTTCTTTTACTTACTGCCACTCACTAAACCATCTAATCTCAGCCTACAATCCTCATCAATCGGTTTATGCCCAACCTTCGCCAGCTGAACGAAGCTCACGGCTCTGCAACAACTCCAGCCTCCTCACGAACGAATTCCCGAGTCATCTTCATGAGCGTTGGTAACATCGGCGAACCTCTTCACGTCCAAGATGACGAGATCAATCTCGAGGACCAAGACATCGAACCACGGGAGCATCGGTCGGCGCAAGGTGCTATGGCCCGGGGTGACCGTGCGGCTACAAACTGCGCGAATGTGCAGGAGGATGCTGGTAAGTGGCCATACTGTCGAGCTTGAGCTGAGCCCGTTATGCACTAGGTTGACGTTGCCCATACGACATGAATTGGAGGTGACAGTGAAGACTGTCGGTGTTCCATGGATGATTGGCTTGCGTATGCCTTGAACTTTGCGTCGAATTTGTTCATATGGGTGCCTATCAACGACCTGGCGGCTACCACTATTTAACACTGCTGTATGCGATAGATATCTCCAATGTAGGCTCAGCCTTGAAGTGATGCATGACAACGCAGGTTCGGCCCCTCGTCGGCCCCTCGCTTGACTCCGTTGCATGAACATAGGTTGAAGGCAGCCCGAACGTTGTGAAGCCCTTATGGATCTCCGGCATTGGGAGTGGCCGATATTCGGAGAACATTACTGTAGATGGCGCATCGACGCCTGCCTCTGCAAACCTGGTCCAGGCTGAATTTGTTGATCACTGACTATGCTCATAGGTTTCGTGGCCCCTGTCGCAGACACATGCCGCGTACGTATTCCACGTGTTTTGCTTCGTGGGGAACCGAAATGCATGAGTGCCGTTGAACTAAGTGTGCTTGTACAGTGTCGCAAGTCTACATCGGTCACACGCCTACCAGTCATGCGCTTACTCCCAGATGAACCTTCGTACTACCGACGCCGTGCTCTTGCATCTTGTTGAGCTGAAGAGATATAACATGTAAGTTCCGCGGTTCGCGCCATGTGCTCGCGAGCTGCTAAATCAGAGAAATTGGTCAAGTAGTGAGCTGCCAGGCTATGATGCACCGTAAGACAGCGAAAGTGCGAAGTTGGAAGTAGTGCCGCACTGCGGTAAGGTGAAGAGCCAGGCAAGAGCGAGGCTCGGGGAACATGCCGGCAGACAACAGCAGCTATCAATGCAGCTTTTTTAGCAGGGCTCAGGCTTGTAGTGGCTACATTGTGCACGCACTGTGACAAAACCTCACAAAAGTTACACAAAAATGCACGGATATACAATACCTATCGATTGGTGTAGGCTTTGTTGAGCATTGGAGACATTTAACCGCGGTTTTGGGAGGTTTGTCAATTCGCCAGCGATGTCAAAACGCATGGGCGCTAAGTGAAGGCACGTTGGCTTTGTTTGTTCGGCTTTCAGCCCCCTTAGGAATATGCTCTCTCTCTTCGCTCGCTCGCAATCAGCCACGGTGAAAGCTCATTTGCACTCTGCAGCTGTAAGATGGATTCCAAACGCGCTGATTTCCTCCCTGCCTGTTTGGCAGGGGTGTTTGCCCTCGCCCAAGTCATTGCTTCATTGTACATGGCAGATGCTCCGTCTGCCGGTGACACCACTGAAATATAAGTTCTAGGCTGGCTTCACATGGTTCCCATCTGCGTTCAAAATCCCTTCTCTAGGCACGTGAAGGCGAGAACATCGCCCACATCTGAGTTCCATCGAACAAAGAGATGGACTTTATCATCTCGTTGGATGCGAAGCACATGGAGCATGGCACAGTGAGCCTCCGCTGTGAGAACTACCGCAGTAGTAAATGGAAGTAAGTAGGCTAGCTCGCATTTATCATGGCGACAGGCAAACCGGACTGAAATGTATCAAGTTTCACGCCTAGGAGGGCCATCTCATACCAGTTCCGGACAGTTCGGCGGGTGTACGAGTTGCTATGCTGTTCTACGGCTACACAAACCTGCACCTACTACCTTAAACCTTCCTAGCGAAGCAGACGCAGTGTCTGGGAGCTCCTGGCCCCAATACTGGCGCATGCGACGTCCTGGATATATGTCATGGACAGAATGACACGGGTACCATCCTAGTATTTCACGGGTATGTCATACGTCCTAGCTAAGCACATCGAGAAACCTAAAATCACGCCTTTCTGTTCGCACACAGACGATAATGAGATACTTGGCCTCGCCGGGCAAGCCTGTGTTAGCTATGATATAGTGGGTGTTGATATCAACGAAGCCAATCTATGCGCGTAGGTATGTGATCAGACTAATACAAGGAGATATGAGAACCTCATAACGTACAGGTCGCCATCACCGTCGTGGTGCCCCACCACCTTGCTTGACACTTGAGACTCAAGCGAGCCCGTCATGGCCTCTCTGCCACCAGAAGCTGCCAAGCTGATACTTCTTGCGGATATAGATCAAGCGCGCAGAGCGACCTACTCGCAAAGTCAGTGCTCATCCAGCTGTGCTCCTCGTTGTCCGTGTTGAACTAATTTATGTCTGCAAGCTGCCGCGCTCTGCTTTTTGCTGTACGACTGCTTGCTCAGCTTTGGGCTTGAGGTGAGTGTCCTACGTTTTGCCCCTCGCAGCTAGCAAGTACCGGCCTTTTCAGTCGCTTATACTCGCACCAGGTAAACTTGATTTGGCGGTGAGGCCATTCAACCTCAAGCTAGATACAGCGGAGTCGACAGGCTTACGGCGTTTCTCAGAGCACCGTGGTCACTTGCGAAGGTTCTGTACCTGGTTATGCGATACGAGCCCATCGTATGGTCTTCGTGCGTCAATGACCCGCTTCGTTTGCCACTACGCTGACATCCACCTACCACACTCAGGGTCATGGTCGGCTGTTCGTGCTATACTTTCTACTCTTTAACACAAACGCTGACGGTTTCCGCCCCAGTCGGAACCAAAACTGGACTCACCGAGCATGTACGTCCGCTTCATCATGCTGCTGGGACGGTGGGGAGTGAGAACTCACGTCTTTTACAGCAGTCAGTATCAGCCACAGCATTACAAGGGCGCACTAACATTTGCCAGGTGTCATGTCTGGGGTTGGCTATATGACACGTAGGCACCTCCCGCCAGGCATCGTCCCAGTGAAAAGCTGATGCCTCGATTATTCACTAGCCTTGGGGTTTTAATTGCCAACGCAATCATGGATGTGATCCTTGGGCTACGCATTATTGCGATGTACAACCAGAGTAGAAAAGGTACGTCTTTGGACTATGTGCATATCGAGGTATACTGAACCTTCACACAGCCAAAATCTTTGTGTTTGTAGTAATGGCAAGTATGTGGCCGCACTCAGGGTAATATCGCTGAAGCTCACAACCTCCCACATAGTCCAAGAACTGGTACGCAAGAGCTCTGTAGTATGTGCACTACGCAACTCCACTAATCTTCTTGGGTCAACGCAGATAGCCCTGTGCTCGGTCCTCTGGATTACTGCCATCAGCAAGGCCCGTCCTCCCCCATTCGTGCTTGGTCCGGCTGCGTGGGCAGCTCTGAGACGCTTCTCACACTGGTACCATGGTCAGTGCTTATGCCGATTGCTATCGATTCAAATTTTTACACTGGTGCGATAGGACTGCCATTCTGTTGATCTCGCGTGAGCTATGTGTTCTTCTGCGAATACACTCTGGCACTCAATGGGCGTGCTTCTAGTCCTCTGCGTTACCATGACGTTGTACAAATTCATCCAAATGGTGACTGTCGACGGCCGAATCGACATCAGACATGGCGTATCGCCAGTACTCAAGATATTCGTCTGGGATGGGACGTTCTTCTTCGTGCTGTACGTGACGTTTCGTCCTTTTTTGTTAGTACACTCAGCAGCTTGAACCTCTAGAATGTTTAGTATGTCATTTCCCCCTCCTAGTTCTCTTGTCGGAAGGCTGAATATTCTCAGTAATCACCCTTGCGACCGCACTCTCATTCATCCTCATCAAGAGCCCCCTGGCGCTATTCACCTATCCGTAAGGGAGTTGCGTCTCTCACAGTGCATGGCTGATATACTTGCAGATGGCTCGTTGTAGCCTACTCGATTGCAGTGAGCGTTACACTCAGGTTGTCCTGATTTCGGATTTGGCGTGCTCATCTGCTCCGTAGAGCACACGGATGATTTTGAATCTGCGGAAGACAGGAACAGCCCTGGGGCAATCACAAGAAGAAAGCGAGCCGGACGCTCCTTATTTTATGGGAAATCGAGGCAACGTAGAAATGGTTCGACTACCTACGGGTGGGATTACCATCACCGTGCGATCCGAAACGTTTGTAGAGGAGATATAACACCAGGACGTATGCATGTGCATACAGTGGAAAATATGAAGGCCAAAGATCGCGGTCAATGGTGGTAGTAGTAGGTTGAACCTAGCCGTATAGCGAATTTAACGGCGCTCTGGTAGCAAGAAATGGGGGTCATGTAGACAATCAGTTATGAATACGTTGATATTTATAAGAAGTGCACAAATCGGAACTTTCCAACTGACAAAGACTGCGCAAACAAGCCACCCTCGTCTCAGAGCTTCCACCCTCCGGCGAGACCCATAACATCCTGCGGGTCGTATCTTTGCTTCGTAGGCTCAGAATCGTAGCCCGGATGCTAGGCAAGCTGCTCCCAAGCAGCCGCTCGATCGGTATGTCCGCAATAGCATAACCTGGGCAGAGCGGCACGACGACGACGACCCGCTGGCCCTCGCTCGCCGCGACCTTGAAGAGCTGCTTGCCGCAGCGTGCACGACCAGGTAGAACGATTCGGCACCCCATAAGTCAAGGTTGAAGGGCAGGAATCTCTGGGCGCGGTTCGCCGGGTACGCGGACGCGGAGCCGTGTGAGATGATGCTCGGTAGGAAGGGTTTGTCGGCCTAGGAAACCAGTCGCGTGGACGTAACATTCAGCCGCGTGACCAAGGACTGTTCGCTCGATCTCAGCCTGAGAGAACCTTGCTAGTGTACTCGCATGCACCATGGCCTCGTTTACGACAGCGTCCAGATCCCTAGAAGCCACCTCCTCAATTGCGACAGTGTGGTAAAGATTCCTAAGTACGGCCCATCAGTGAGATGCCCAAAGGTAAAGGTAGATACCTGCAGCTGGCGCAGGGGTGGACTCATGACAACGAACCTCAGTAGCATTATCTGTAATCTCGCGTCTCGCTTTGACCACAAGTGTCTGTCCGATTTCCTTCCACTGCATGTATCTCCGCCAACACCGCTCGCAGACCACCGTCGCGATTGACGACTTTGGCTTTCCCGAGAGTGGCGGGGGTGCAGATGTGTAGATAATTATCGCAGGGCGAGCGCAACGCTCTTGGGCAGATAAGCTCGGAAGGAGGACTGGCGTATACCGTCCTTTCCGAGAGCAAATTGCAGCTTGTTTTAGCCGATGATGGGCTCTAGCGGCGCTTGCATGTCCACGATGGTAGCGAACCCGGCCTTCTCTGCAGCGGACTCTGCTCTGGAATGAATCCCGTGTTTTGTGGGTCTAGGAAGACAACTCCGAGGAGTGTGGATGATGCACCTCAGCGAAGAGCCGTATTGGTAATCTTCGAACGAATAAATCTTCAGAGGTCCTGCAAGTCAGAGTGAGTGACAGGTCTCGTGCAAGAGGTTCGGAGGTCTGCGTACCGTCCAAACCGTTCCATTCCGTTGGTACAGGCCCTATTCAGCTCTCAGACTTGTGAGAATAAGGGCTTCAAGTTCTAGCATCCCCACCCTTTTCTTCCCTTCTGACTCCAAGCGCTGTATTCGGCAGGCATACTACATGTATATTGCCCCTATTGACGCGGTTGGAGCCGCCCAGGCGAAGACCAGTGAAGAGAGAGAAGAGCGACCGACGGCGGTCTCGGTTGCACTTTCAAGAACGGTGCAGTGCTTGCCGTCCGACCAGTGGTGCAGCGAGGAGAAGGGGCGTACGATAGACCTACCTGTGCATGCGTACTGTATTGGTAAGATGATTATATGTGAGGTATGTGGGACGCGTACCCATCAGCTGCGTCTCCTGTCTCCACCAGTAGCACCTTGTACTCCCTCGCTGAGGCCGCGCCCCAGCACACAACTTGCCGCGCCTCCTGAAAACGAGCAGAGGTGGTTCAGAAAATGAGCAGCAAGCAGGTACAGCTCACGCACCATAAGCTACAATAAAGTCTTACTCATCCCCAACTTTGCTGAGAGGAACTTGGGGTAACACTCGCCAAAGGGCCACCTCTTGGTCCAAGCGAACGGAGGGCAGAGGGAGGCAAAGGTGTCGTCGTACTGGCTGCCGGCGGCGACGAGCAATGCAAACCCTATTTGTACAAGGATCTAGCTTGCCCTTGACATATCATCACCAGTACTTCCGGCTGGTGTCGTCGAACCGTCGTCCGAGCTTGTGACAGAGCACAGTAAGAGCATGGAGGCGCTTGGCTCTCGAGTCTCCCGGCGGTAATGCTGGCTCAATCGATTAGCGCCCCACGTGGCCTAACCCGCCGCCACAAAGCTCGTTCCAGCAAGTGTCAGTCTTGACCACGACGTTACCCAAACTACTCGTCGCTTATATGTAACAGGTGGTACGATGGAAACACTGCTTATATTCTCTACTGGCTAACTAGATCTATATCTTGCGAATATCAGGAACACATCTTGGAGAAACTGGAGACCTCTAGACGCCTCCGGAGGTCTTAGCGGCAACCATGTCCTCTACACTACGAAACAACTGAAGGCCGGCGACAGGCACCAGATTCTTCCCAGTAGTGTGATCTGCCGGGCGTTAGATGGTAGCTCCGGTGGGTTTCCATCTCCAAAAAGATGTTCGGATTTCGTCGGAGGGTAACGGTTCAGATGGAAATCACATTGCCGCTTTCTGACGACAGCTTGCAGGGAGACCAACGTGCCCAGGAACTGAAGTAACCAGACCTGTGGCCGCAACATGCCGGCGGCGTGGAGACGCTGGCCAGGACTCCGGTTGGCCAGCTGGCTGCCGAACGGTTAGTCGGTCAACTTGTGCTCGAGCATCTGCCAAGACTCGGATTGCCGATTCCGACTGGAACCTGTGGCTGGATTCCACTCGTCACTTCATTCAGTCGGTTTCCGAGTGTCATTTTTCATCGACGTGTAGAGGGCCAGTCGCCCCGGATCCGCTTAAGCAATTTCCGACAGAGCAGAAGCTCTGATGAAAAATGGCTGGCCATGGTGTTTAGGCAATCCTGGGCTTACATCTTCAATTCCTACCCTGTACAAAACAATGTAAGTACAAAGGTGTCACGACAAGATAAATGATACGTTCAGGTACAGTACCTACTGGACCTTGAGGGAGGCACTGCCTGCTAATGCTTCTCCCATTTCTATAGCTATTGGCCCTAGAGCATATAAGAGTCCTGTCAGCTCTTGGGAGATCCATACTCACCAAATTTTGCCTCCTGCAACGCTTGCTTTCTCGGACGTTTCACAGAGACTGGCATGTCCTCGCAAGTGAGCCCCACAATTGTGGAAGAATTGTTGGCAGTGTACGTAAAGTTTCATATCTTGTAGTACGCCAGGGCTCTCACTTACCTTTTGACAACATGTAGGGCCTTCGGTATCGGCATTCAAGCGGCTGTGACAGGTACGCTCGAATTATTTCGCCTTCCCCCCTTCTTTCCAGCCTTTTCCCTCACACAAAGCTAGCCCTCGTTGTCTACGAGTATCTTCTTACTTTTCGACATGAGGGGAATGCATGGGCAAAGCGAATTACAGCGACATCGTTGCTTTTCATCTCAATACGCTGGATGATGATGATTAATCAGATAGTTCAATGGATTCCAAGTACACCAGACGTGAGAAGCTTGTATTTGCTTGAGTTGTGCGTGGCGCATCATTGACTCGTTTGGCATTAGAGGTCCTGGCCTCTCTACCACCCTCTCGTCGCTTCACCGCTGATGGTCAATCTTATGCAGCTGCAAATACCTGTACAGTCTGGGGCAATCCATCTCCCTCATTGGCTACACGCAGATTGCAGGTGAGTAATGACTCACATTGTGTTCAACAGCCCACAAATTGTCCATTCACAGTATTTGCCTCACTCCGAGTACACGCTTTGTGGGGGCAGAGCTACATTTTGTGTTCTCTTGTACTGATTTTGGGACTCGTGCCTGTTGTAACAAATATTGTAAGCCCGACCTTGTGCGTTTCACATTGCCTCACGACCACTGAGCATCATCTCCAGTTTAGCCTCACACATTCCAGCACAGACTTCATCGACGAACCTGTGTCCATATGTTTTGTGGCTTCCAATATATCTCAGAGGTCCAAACAAATGTACGCTAATTAATACTCTTCCCACATTCTTTGTTAACATTATTCAAGCCGTACGTGTACCATTGTTTGCAAAGCTTAATATGGCTGAAGATGGCTTACACAATCTCAGTGCTCGCTGTGACCCGCACTTCCCTGCTACTTGCAGATGCTCTTATGCTTGTATCAACGTGGGTGAAGACATATCGAGAATGGCGTGAAGCGTGTCGGATCAATTTATATCTTCCAATTACTACGTGCCTGCTACGTGACGGTGAGTGCCCAAACAAGCAGCGTTGGAGTCATGCTCATATGCACGGCTCACAGGCACGCTTTACTTTCTGTGCGTTTGCAACAGCTAACGTGCATGGTTACAAGTAACATGTTGCTCATCTGATGAATACAGCACCTTACTTGTAATCAATGTGTGCCGGTTTGCCACCTTCAATCTCGTATGTTTTCTCCGCCCAACATGCGTATCTTTGAGGACATATGAAGTGAATACTTAGTTGGCATCTACATCGAGCTCTTTAACGATCGCGATGGTGCGCAGTTTCATTTTCCATCGCTGCCGCTCACTGAGTCGTCTGAACCTAGCCTGCAATCCTCGTCAATCGATTTATCACCAATCTTCGACAGCTGAACGAAGCCGGCAACTCTGAAGCATCTCAAGCCTCTTTGGGGATGAACTCCCGTGTAACTTTCGCGAGCATTGGGAACATAGGCGAACCTCTTCACGTTCAAGACGACGATTTAGATCTCGAGGACCGAGACATGGAGCTAGGGGAGCGCGCGCCGGCGCATGATGCTATGGGTGATGACCACACGGCTACCGACCTCGCGGAGGTGCAGGAAGAAACAGGCAAGTGGCCGTATCATCGAGCTTGAGCTTGAGCTGAGCTGAACCCGTTGTGCATTAGTTTGACGTCTGCACATACATGCAGTGTAGCTTGGAGGCAGCAATGAAGACGGTCGGTGTTCCGTACATCACTGGCTTGCGGATGCCTTGAACCTTGTGTCAAATTTGTTCATACCACCATTTAACAGTACTGTATGCTATAGTTTACAAGAAACGCGCGACATAGAAATGAGCTACCCTCGCCTCAAACCTTCCACCCTCCGGTGAGGCCCATAACATCATGCGGGTCGTATCGCTGTTTCGTAGCCCGCATCCTAGGCAAGCTGCTCCCAAACAGCCGCTCCACCGGCGTGCCCGCCACAGCATAATTGGGATACAGTGGCGCGCCGGCAACATGCTGGCCCTCGGCCGCCGCGACCTTGAAGAGCTGCTCCGCACCTTGCACAGCCGCGTCGTGCATGACCGCATCGAACGATTCGCTGTCCCAGGATAAGTCGAGGTTGAAGGGGAGGAAGCGCTGGGCGCGGGTGTCTGGGTATGCGGACGCGGAGCCGTGCGTGAGGATGCTCGGGAGGAAAGGTTCGACGGCCCAGGAGATGAGCTGCGTAGTCGAAGCGTTCAGCCGTGCACCCAAGGACTGTTCGCTGAGCCTCAGCTTGTGAGAGCCGTGCTATTGTGTTCGCACGCACCAGAGTCTCGTTCAAAACAGCGTCCAGCATCCCAGAGGTCACCTCCTCAATTGCGACAGTGTGGTAGAGGTTCCTAAGTGTGCTGCATCAGTAAGACGCCCAAAAGGCAAGCGCATATACCCACCGCGGGCCTGGGGTGGGCTCACAGGTGAGACCTTGACAAGAGAGAGGAACGAGCGCGTTGAAACGTCTCTGGAGAAGGAAGGGATGGCAAGGAAGTCGTCGAATATCCCAGCGGGAGGGCTAGGCCCGTCATAGAAGAAGCGCGTCCGCGAGCCTACACAAAGTGAATGA
>JAKOGH010000724.1:0-70315 GCA_024811115.1 Terana coerulea | reverse complement strand
CCACCCTCCGGCGAGACCCATGACATCCTGCGGGTCGTATCTTTGCTTCGTAGGCTCAGAATCGTAGCCCGGATGCTAGGCAAGCTGCTCCCAAGCAGCTGCTCGATCGGTATGTCCGCAATAGCATAACCTGGGCAGAGCGGCACGACGACGACGACCCGCTGGCCCTCGCTCGCCGCGACCTTGAAGAGCTGCTTGCCGCAGCGTGCACGACCAGGTAGAACGATTCGGCACCCCATAAGTCAAGGTTGAAGGGCAGGAATCTCTGGGCGCGGTTCGCCGGGTACGCGGACGCGGAGCCGTGTGAGATGATGCTCGGTAGGAAGGGTTTGTCGGCCTAGGAAACCAGTCGCGTGGACGTAACATTCAGCCGCGTGACCAAGGACTGTTCGCTCGATCTCAGCCTGAGAGAACCTTGCTAGTGTACTCGCATGCACCATGGCCTCGTTTACGACAGCGTCCAGATCCCTAGAAGCCACCTCCTCAATTGCGACAGTGTGGTAAAGATTCCTAAGTATGGCCCATCAGTGAGATGCCCAAAGGTAAAGGTAGATACCTGCAGGTGGCGCAGGGGTGGACTCATGACAACGAACCGCAGTAGCATTATCTGTAATCTCGCGTCTCGCTTTGACCACAAGTGTCTGTCCATTTCCTTCCACTGCATGTATCTCCGCCAACACCGCTCGCAGACCACCGTCGCGATTGACGACTTTGGCTTTCCGAGAGTGGCGGGGGTGCAGATGTGTAGATAATATCGCAGGGCGAGCGCAACGCTCTTGGGCAGATAAGCTCGGAAGGAGGACTGGCGTATACCGTCCTTTCCGAGAGCAAATTGCAGCTTGTTTTAGCCGATGATGGGCTCTAGCGGCGCTTGCATGTCCACGATGGTAGCGAACCCGGCCTTCTCTGCAGCGGACTCTGCTCTGGAATGAATCCCGTGTTTTGTGGGTCTAGGAAGACAACTCCGAGGAGTGTGGATGATGCACCTCAGCGAAGAGCCGTATTGGTAATCTTCGAACGAATAAATCTTCAGAGGTCCTGCAAGTCGAGTGAGTGACAGGTCTCGTGCAAGAGGTTCGGAGGTCTGCGTACCGTCCAAACCGTTCCATTCCGTTGGTACAGGCCCTATTCAGCTCTCAGACTTGTGAGAATAGGGCTTCAAGTTCTAGCATCCCCACCCTTTTCTTCCTTCTGACTCCAAGCGCTGTATTCGGCAGGCATACTACATGTATATTGCCCCTATTGACGCGGTTGGAGCCGCCCAGGCGAAGACCAGTGAAGAGAGAAGAAGAGCGACCGACGGCGGTCTCGGTTGCACTTTCAAGAACGGTGCAGTGCTTGCCGTCCGACCAGTGGTGCAGCGAGAGAAGGGGCGTACGATAGACCTACCTGTGCATGCGTACTGTATTGGTAAGATGATTATATGTGAGGTATGTGGGACGCGTACCCATCAGCTGCGTCTCCTGTCTCCACCAGTAGCACCTTGTACTCCCTCGCTGAGGCCGCGCCCCAGCACACAACTTGCCGCGCCTCCTGAAAACGAGCAGAGGTGGTTCAGAAAATGAGCAGCAAGCAGGTACAGCTCACGCACCATAAGCTACAATAAAGTCTTACTCATCCCCAACTTTGCTGAGAGGAACTTGGGGTAACACTCGCCAAAGGGCCACCTCTTGGTCCAAGCGAACGGAGGGTAGAGGGAGGCAAAGGTGTCGTCGTACTGGCTGCCGGCGGCGACGAGCAATGCAAACCCTATTTGTACAAGGATCTAGCTTGCCCTTGACATATCATCACCAGTACTTCCGGCTGGTGTCGTCGAACCGTCGTCCGAGCTTGTGACAGAGCACAGTAAGAGCATGGAGGCGCTTGGCTCTCGAGTCTCCCGGCGGTAATGCTGGCTCAATCGATTAGCGCCCCACGTGGCCTAACCCGCCGCCACAAAGCTCGTTCCAGCAAGTGTCAGTCTTGACCACGACGTTACCCAAACTACTCGTCGCTTATATGTAACAGGTGGTACGATGGAAACACTGCTTATATTCTCTACTGGCTAACTAGATCTATATCTTGCGAATATCAGGAACACATCTTGGAGAAACTGGAGACCTCTAGACGCCTCCGGAGGTCTTAGCGGCAACCATGTCCTCTACACTACGAAACAACTGAAGGCCGGCGACAGGCACCAGATTCTTCCCAGTAGTGTGACCTGCCGGGCATTAGATGGTAGCTCCGGTGGGTTTCCATCTCCAAAAAGATGTTCGGATTTCGTCGGAGGGTAACGGTTCAGATGGAAATCACATTGCCGCTTTCTGACGACAGCTTGCAGGGAGACCAACGTGCCCAGGAACTGAAGTAACCAGACCTGTGGCCGCAACATGCCGGCGGCGTGGAGACGCTGGCCAGGACTCCGGTTGGCCAGCTGGCTGCCGAACGGTCAGTCGGTCAACTTGTGCTCGAGCATCTGCCAAGACTCGGATTGCGGATTCCGACTGGAACCTGTGGCTGGATTCCACTCGTCACTTCATTCAGTCGGTTTCCGAGTGTCATTTTTCATCGACGTGTAGAGGGCCAGTCGCCCCGGATCCGCTTAAGCATTTCCGACAGAGCAGAAGCTCTGATGAAAAATGGCTGGCCATGGTGTTTGGGCAATCCTGGGCTTACATCTTCAATTCCTACCCTGTACAAAACAATGTAAGTACAAAGGTGTCACGACAAGATAAATGATACGTTCAGGTACAGTACCTACTGGACCTTGAGGGAGGCACTGCCTGCTAATGCTTCTCCCATTTCTATAGCTATCGGCACTAGAGCATATAAGAGCCCTGTCAGCTCTTGGGAGATCCATACTCACCAAATTTTGCCTCCTGCAACGCTTGCTTTCTCAGACGTTTCACGGAGACTGGCATGTCCTCGCAAGTGAGCCCCACAATTGTGGAAGAATTGTTGGCAGTGTACGTAAAGTTTCATATCTTGTAGTACGCTAGGGCTCTCACTTACCTTTTGACAACATGTAGGGCCTTCGGTATTGGCATTCAAGCGGCTGTGACAGGTACGCTCGAATTATTTCGCCTTCTCCCCTTCTTTCCGGCCTTTTCCCTCACACAAAGCTAGCCCTCGTTGTCTACGAGTATCTCCTTACTTTTCGGCATGAGGGGAATGCATGGGCAAAGCGCATTACAGCGACATCGTTGCTTTTCATCTCAATACGCTGGAGGATGATGATTAATCAGATAGTTCAATGGATTCCAAGTACACCAGACGTGAGGAGCTTGTATTTGCTTGAGTTGTGCGTGGCGTATCATTGACTCGTTTGGCATTAGAGGTCCTGGCCTCTCTACCACCCTCTCGTCGCTTCACCGCTGATGGTCAATCTTATGCAGCTGCAAATACCTGTACAGTCTGGGGCAATCCATCTCCCTCATTGGCTACACGCAGATTGCAGGTGAGTAATGACTCACCTTGTGTTCAACAACCCACAAATTGTCCATTCACAGTATTTGCCTCACTCCGAGTACACGCTTTGTGGGGGCAGAGCTACATTTTGTGTTCTCTTGTACTGATTTTGGGACTCGTGCCTGTTGTAACAAATATTGTAAGCCCGACCTTGTGCGTCTCACATTGCCTCACGACCACTGAGCATCATCTCCAGTTTAGCCTCACACATTCCAGCACAGACTTCATCGACGAACCTGTGTCCATATGTTTTGTGGCTTCCAATATATCTCAGAGGTCCAAACAAATGTACGCTAATTAATACTCTTCCCACATTCTTTGTTAACATTATTCAAGCCGTACGTGTACCATTGTTTGCAAAGCTTAATATGGCTGAAGATGGCTTACACAATCTCAGTGCTCGCTGTGACCCGCACTTCCCTGCTACTTGCAGATGCTCTTATGCTTGTATCAACGTGGGTGAAGACATATCGAGAATGGCGTGAAGCGTGTCGGATCAATTTATATCTTCCAATTACTACGTGCCTGCTACGTGACGGTGAGTGCCCAAACAAGCAGCGTTGGAGTCATGCTCATACGCACGGCTCACAGGCACGCTTTACTTTCTGTGCGTTTGCAACAGCTAACGTGCATGGTTGCAAGTAACGTGTTGCTCATCTGATGAATACAGCACCTTACTTGTAATCAATGTGTGCCGGTTTGCCACCTTCAATCTGGTATGTTTTCTCCGCCCATCATGCGTATCTTTGAGGACATATGAAGTGAATACTTAGTTGGCATCTACATCGAGCTCTTTAACGATCGCGATGGTGCGCAGTTTCATTTTTCCATCGCTGCCGCTCACTGAGTCGTCTGAACCTAGCCTGCAATCCTCGTCAATCGATTTATCACCAATCTTCGACAGCTGAGCGAAGCCGGCAACTCTGAAGCATCTCAAGCCTCTTTGGGGATGAACTCCCGTGTAACTTTCGCGAGCATTGGGAACATAGGCGAACCTCTTCACGTTCAAGACGACGATTTAGATCTCGAGGACCGAGACATGGAGCTAGGGGAGCGCGCGCCGGCGCATGATGCTATGGGTGATGACCACACGGCTACCAACCTCGCGGAGGTGCAGGAAGAAACAGGCAAGTGACCGTATCATCGAGCTTGAGCTTAAGCTAAGCTAAACCCGTTGTGCACTAGTTTGACGTCTGCACATACATGCAGTGTAGCTTGGAGGCAACAATGAAGACGGTCGGTGTTCCGTACATCACTGGCTTGCGGATGCCTTGAACCTTGTGTCAAATTTGTTCATACCACCATTTAACAGTACTGTATGCTATAGTTTACAAGAAACGCGCGACATAGAAATGAGCTACCCTCGCCTCAAACCTTCCACCCTCCGGTGAGGCCCATAACATCATGCGGGTCGTACCGCTGTTTCGTAGCCCGCATCCTAGGCAAGCTGCTCCCAAACAGCCGTTCAACCGGCGTGCCCGCAACAGCATAATTGGGATACAGTGGCGCGCCGGCAACATGCTGGCCCTCGGCCGCCGCGACCTTGAAGAGCTGCTCCGCACCTTGCACAGCCGCGTCGTGCATGACCGCATCGAACGATTCGCTGTCCCAGGATAAGTCGAGGTTGAAGGGGAGGAAGCGCTGGGCGCGGGTGTCTGGGTATGCGGACGCGGAGCCGTGCGTGAGGATGCTCGGGAGGAAAGGTTCGACGGCCCAGGAGATGAGCTGCGTAGTCGAAGCGTTCAGCCGTGCACCCAAGGACTGTTCGCTGAGCCTCAGCTTGTGAGAGCCGTGCTATTGTGTTCGCACGCACCAGAGTCTCGTTCAAAACAGCGTCTAGCATCCCAGAGGTCACCTCCTCAATTGCGACAGTGTGGTAGAGGTTCCTAAGTGTGCTGCATCAGTAAGACGCCCAAAAGGCAAGCGCATATACCCACCGCGGGCCTGGGGGTGGGCTCACAGGTGAGACCTTGACAAGAGAGAGGAACGAGCGCGTTGAAACGTCTCTGGAGAAGGAAGGGATGGCAAGGAAGTCGTCGAATATCCCAGCGGGAGGGCTAGGCCCGTCATAGAAGACGAGCCAATCCGCGAGCGCCTACACAAAGTGAATGATGAGTTATGGGAGAATTTAGGTTTGGTCTATTGAGCTTACCTGGCCCTGAGCGAAGTCGTACGAGGCTATGATGGACGCTTTGGGATCTGTAACTTCGTTTACAAACTTGAGTGTCGCCGCATTGAACAGATCAAACTCGGCGCTGGTCACAAATATCACACCTCCCTGCCCGCATCTATGAGAAGTGTTCGTACTAGAGCACGAGACAAGACGCTTACCCATACTTGTCCTTGAGGATGCGCTTTGAGGGTGAGCTTGGTGACTATACCCTATGAGACCGTCAGAACGCGTCACTCCGACGACATTAGTCAAGCTCCATTCAAACGTACATAGTTATTTTGTCCGCCCTGCGAAAAGCTGAAGTCATTGAGCAGGGCGCAATAATAGTCGCCACAGACCTTTAGGCTGAATGTCAAGTCTGAAAGCTTTGGCGTTACGGCGATCGCCGTGCCGTTCGGAAGCACCAGCTCGTACTCAACGACATTATCCTCGGCAAGCCCGTACTGGTTTGTCAGCCACGAGTATCCTGTTTTCTCTTTAGTACTTTACCGAGGAGTACTCGCAAGGTGTCTTACCTCCGCCAAGTGTGAAGCCACCCACACCAATTCCGCTGACTCGACCGCCGACGACGTTTACACCGAGCGGCTCGAGTGCAGCATAGACGTCATCCCACACCAGACCCGTGCCCACGTCAACGGTCTGTGCCTCCCGATTGTAGACGACTTCGGAGAAGCGGCTCAGGGAGATCTGGACGCCCGTTGTAGAAGAAAACCCAGGGTTGGTCGCGTGGCCGCCACTTTTCACCTAACTCAAGAATGAGAAGAGTTGATGTCGCTGAAGCGAAGTCACACCTACCGCGAAAGGTGTCCGTGTCGCGCCCAGTATCTGCAGCTGCTCGTAGTCAGAGTCTGTTGATGCGGATGTCAATCGCGCACTTGAACTTACAATCTTTCCGACATCCTCTGTTGTGCCAGGCTCGACTGAACAAGTTGCGTTGGCTGCGCTTGACGGAGACCAATGGCTCACGTCAGCGACGTAGCTAGTACTACCTAAAAGCAACCAAATGTGAATTCAGCCGTTCAGGCAGACAACCAGCGATCGCGGCTCACCCGGGAAGAACACTTCGGAAGCCGGCGAAATAGCGCGTCCTATTTGTACACATGCTGAAGCGAACGATGCATTGTTTTGCACGAGGCTTGCGGCCGCTGAAGTGATCTTGAGCAAGACGATTGCGAACAGTCCGACCCTGTTGATACGACGCATGCCTTCGCTGACCCGGACTGTC
The DNA here is from genome assembly GCA_024811115.1 of Terana coerulea. NCBI lineage: Eukaryota > Fungi > Basidiomycota > Agaricomycetes > Polyporales > Phanerochaetaceae > Terana > Terana coerulea. Next base: position 63,470 of record JAKOGH010000724.1, on the reverse strand, counting down.
GCAAAGGTGAGGTACATTAGCACGGCAAGATGGGCATGTCTTATATGCTGTGCGTGACCGCTGAAGCGCTGATCCTCGCACGGCCAGTTGTGTCCGGTGCCTTGAGCGTTCTTCAATGCTGCTTCATCTTCCGAGCTGCGTATACGCCACGTCAGTTGACATGGGAACAGGGATCTTCGTTGGGTATGCCGCCCAGCTAGCCTGCTCGCCTTAGACGTGCCGTGCCGTGTATCTTCGGCAGTGACTCATTGGCCCGGCGGTACTCAGCCTGCCATAGCTCCAGACGAGCTCAGTCGTGTCGGCTGCACCAGCTCATAACTCGGAATTGTTGAGATTGGTTTTGGATTGGTTTAATGGGAGTGCCCTAAGAGTGTCAAGGATTGGTATAAATCGCGTGAGGCCTAGGAACGGAATCACTTCCCGCGATTTAGGTTCAAGAAGTCGTCCTCTCACACTAGACCCTGCGGCGGACCTGTAAGGCAAAACCTGCAGTTCTAAATAAGCAGTTGCAATCAGCAAAGTGACCGTCCAGACAGCATACGTTGCAACAGCAGTGCTCACCGTACGCTTGGCTGTCGGGTGGCTGGCCTAAGGCTGCGGCGCTGCCACCCCTGCCGGCGCAAGTCAGCATCATGCAGAGGACAACTTCGAGACAGGCAGCCATCTTCGGGAAGCTTTCAAGGGTCGGTTGCTATTACGCAAGCGCGACGTCCTTGCTTCTATGTTCGCCCTTTGAAGACGCGCAGGCAGTGACTGTGAGCGCAGAGAACTGAGCCAATAACGCCGGCTTTGTCTCGGAGAAGCCATCCTTCAAGCTTCATTCTGAGTAAAAGTTCAGGTGAACAGGGAGGCGAGCCTCAGGCCTCTCAGGCTTGGAGGTGTCACCGAGGAGCGTAGTGTTTGGGGTCCTGGACTCGGAGGATTAGCGACACGGTCCACACGGACCGCCCGGCGCCTCGCGCTCGTCCGGGACCCCGAGACGCCAAGCGTCCCCACATTCGGTTGGCCGGTCCGAGATACCTCTTGCTACTAAGGTAGGCCTCACTGGCGCGCCGTGCTCTGAAAGTCAACCGAATGGGTCATGTTCGGCGGTCCTGACGAGACAAACTCTAGCCATCAAGCCGAGCGCTTGACAATGGTCACACCGTGACGAGGCCAGTGAAGTACTACCTTAGCCGCTGACCTGCTGTAAGTTAACAGTCGTTCGACTTCAGACGCATCGTGAGCAGAATTGAGGAAAGAACCATGTCAAAAATGGGCCAGAAACATACATGCAAGTACGGTGACGATATGTTTGGACACAGAACCGCACAGTCAACTATTATACTTACTTCAATTACTCCAGTGCATGACGAGCTAAGCTTAATACCACTGAGGTCGCTAATGAAGCCATAAAGTTTATATGTTCGCGAGTAGTCCTTCAAAGGGCAAAGAGCGCACCCACCACTGCATAAAAGCAAACCTCATCTCGACTCTTAGACCTTCCACCCTCCGGTGAGGCCCATAACGTCATTCGGGTCGTACTTCAGCTTTGTAGCACGCATCCTGGGCAGACTATCCCCGTAGAGCTGCTCAACCGGTGTGCCCAATACGGCGTAGTTTGGGTACCACGTTGCGTCGGCGACCCCTGGCCCTCGCTCTGCGCCACGGTGAAGAGCTGTTGTGCACTCTGCACCGCCGCGTCGTGCATGACTCCATCGAACGCTTCATCGTCCCAGGATAAGTCGATGCTGAAGGGAAGGAACCGTTGGGCTCGAGGACGCCGGGTATGCAGACTCCGAGCCGTGAGTGAGGATACTTGGCAGGAAAGGTTCGACAATCCAGGTCACAAGCTGCGGGTTGGTGGCATTTAGCCGCGTACCCAGGGACTGGTTACGAGAGTCAGTAAGCACGGGACACGCACGCATGTTTGCACGTACCTCAGTCTCGTTGATGACAGCGGTGAGAATTCCAGGTGTCACGTCTTGAATCGGCACGGTATGGAAAAGATTGCTGAAGGGGTCGCATCAGACACAGTCGTAGGACTGAGCTTTGATCCTTACCGCGGGCCCGGAGGCGGGTCTACCTGCGCAAGCTGTATCAGAGCGAGAAACGATCTGGTTCCAACATTCGAGGTGAGGGAAGGGATTGCAAGAAAGTCGTCGAAAATTCCCGCGGGAGGGCTGGGGCCGTCGTAAAGAGGGATACACCGGCGATAATCTGCAGAATATGAGACACCGCAAAACTCGGTCCGTCCCGATGAACAGCTTACCTGTCCCTGTAGGACGTTGTAGGAAGCAATAATGGCCGCTTTGGGATCCGCGACTTCGTTCACAAACTTGACTGTAGCCGCAGAGAACTTGTCAATCTGGTCGCCAGGCACCTCTATCGAACCGCCCTGAGAGCCTGTTTATGCGATGATTCAGGCGAGAACACGAGGCAGAACACATACCCATACTTGGCCTTGAGAATGCACATTGAGAGTTAGCTTGGTGACCACTCCCTACAAGATCATCAGAATTTTGGACTGTTACGTTGAGCACTGGCAGAAGAGCGTACGAAGTTGTTAAATCCGCCCTGTAAATCATTTCAGCCGTTAAGCGTAACAAAAGCAGCGGCTACCACGAACCTTGAGACTAAACGACAGGTCCGAAAGCTCAGGTGTCACAATAATCGCAGTTCCATTCGGAAGGACAAGCTCGTAGTTGACGACGTTGTCAGCGGAGAGGCCGTACTGATTCGTCAGCCATGAGTACCCTACTTGATGTTCAGCGTCGCCCACGAAGTACCCATATATGCGCAATTACCTCCACAGAGAGCATATCCAGACACCCCGACGCCACTGGCTCGGCCGCCGACTACGTTCACACCGTGCGGCTCGAGCGCAGCATAAACGTCGTCCCAGACCAGCCCGGTACCCACGTCGACCGTCTGAGACTCTTGGTTATAGGTAATTTCGGAGAAGCGACTCAGGGAAATCTGGACGCCAGTCGTAGAAGAAAATCCAGGGTTGGTTGCGTGACCACCGCCTTTAACCTAGTCAACTATGAGCGCGACATGAGAGCCTAATAGCAGCGCACACATACCGCGAACGGTGTCCGAGTCACACCCAATATTTGCAGCTGTCTGTGGTCTGAGTCTGCTCATGTGGATCGTGTTCGGCAACTCACAACTTTGCCTACATCCTCTGTCGTGCCCGGTTCGACAGAGCAAGTGGAGTTAGCCGAGCTGGACGTAGACCAATGCTTCACGTCAGCGGTGTAATTGGCGCTACCTGTGATGGAAGTTGGTATCAGTACGACGGTCGGTACGAAGATAGACAGCAGCAGCTGCTCACCAGGAAAGAACACTGTGGAAGACGATGAGATGGCCTGTTCAATCTGCGCACATGCCAACGTGAACGACGCATTTCCTTGGGTCAGCTGTGCCGTCGCCGCGAGGGAGTTGACCAACGCAGTTGTGAATAGTGCGACGCTCCTGGCGCAGGGCATGATGGGTTCGATGGCTTCTGTAAGAGTGGATAACTTCAGTATGGCAGCATGAGCAGCTTTTAAATGTTCGAGCAGCGGCTAAAACACTAATCATAGCAGAGTCAGCTGCATCGGACGCTTCAAGCTTCAACGTTGCTGCATTACCCGACCCGAGATGCATGTAGCCGAGCGCTGGCCAGAGTGTTTGGTATACTGCCGACGTAGCTGGCCCTCTTAGAAGAGCGACGACGCGTACCCTCTCGGCACAAGGACTTCTGAATATTTTTGGAGAGGCGGTACTCTTGCCGTAGCGAGAGCGTCATAGCAGCCACCCACTTCTGCTGCGGCTGGCAATAGCGGAAATCGATGTCTCGGGAGTGTATGATTAAATGCGGGCAACACCCGCATGACGCCTAGAACTCAATGGAATTCCCGTGCTTTTGAGTGGAAGGTCTCGCTCTCACCTAGAGGTCCATAGGCCTTGGGTTCGAAGGCGGTGATAAGGTAAAGGGCGCAGTCCTACCGGGAAGACTGGAATCAGTGGACATCGACTCTTCAACCAGGGAGCGAGTGGGTCTAGTGTTGTCATTGTCCAACGACGCCTCCTATTCAACATTCGATGAGTAGATACAATGAATTAATCGATATTCTACGATAATCTGGAAGCACTAACGACCCCGTTCAGTATACTGAGTCAATAGTACATCCTAAATGTGCAGCTCACCTCGGACCTTCCACCCTCCAGCGAGACCCATAACGTCAGTCGGGTCGAACCCCTGCTTCGTGGCCTGCATTCTAGGACAGGCTGCCCCTGGACGGCCGCTCAACTAGTGTTCGGGTGCAACGCCGCGTCGGCAATCTGCTCCATCCATTGTCTGCGACACACAAGTTCTGTGCAAGCTAAGCACAATGTAGATTCATACAAAGCGTGTTAATATACAGCAAACTGTCCTGGGAAAGTCGAATAAGTCACAGTTTAAGTCAGGTAAATGAATGGAAAGTCTACCGGAAGGTGCCGGTATGCTTATTGGTGCACCGATAGAGACGCCCCAACTTGCAGCTCGTCACCGTATGTCTCGGAACGACTGGCCTCAAGGGGCTCGCCAATGTTCCCAAGACGGTTGGACAATTCCCAAGTCAACTCTTGACTCGGCGCAGAGACTGCACCTACATGACGAGGATAGTCAACTTGACGCAGATTCATCATGAACCGGCTGATCAAAGCCGTAGGCTATACGAGAACGTGAGTACTTCATCATTCGTAATGGATGCCGAGCTTACCGTGCTTCTGAGGAACGGAACGAGTGGGCCCGAGACGGTCTAGAAGTCTATGGTGAGCGCGAACACCAAATGTGCGCATAAAATGCTCAACAAGCTCACATTATCTTCGTTTGCGACGGTAAGCGCCACTATGTTCAGTGCAAGCAAAGCCCTGATGGATTAGATGACGGTCAAGACCCATATGACAACTCTGAAGTTAATGTTGAACACAAACATGTAATAGAATGTTCCTGTACATGTCACTTGTGAGTATGTCGTTAAGACCAGGCAGGCGTGAGCTCACCGTCGCGCAAGAAACATGTCGTGAGTGACAGGGGTAGATTCAGCTGCCGAGACGCTCTCCAAACGCTCCAGGACCGTTGCCATGTGCATACTACCACGACAAGCTCGGCTAGTATCAGGGAGAAGTGTGTAGTCTGGTTTACTTGGAACGGCGTTAGCCCTCCTCAGAAATCCGTCCGCGTAGAGTACATACAGCTGGTAGAAAAAGATAATTTAGCAGCGTGGATAAGCTTAATAAAACATACATACGTGAGCTGGAGCGCGTTAGAATAATTGGCCGACACTGTACATTGATAGAGAGGCCGTCCAGCATATCTGTACGTGGAGTGGATATCCGAGAACTGTCAGGCGCAAGATGTTGTGCTTAGCATATGAAATCGGCAAGTGGAAGGTACGCACTATGCTTGCCGCCACCGGCACTAGGCCCAGGGATAGTACTATGGCAAACCGCACTCGGCTACGGTTACATATAGCATATACACGCAAGGCAGAAAAATCTGTAGAGAACATTGCGTTGTAAACAAACCTTCGCCCATGTGTATATATGAACTCACATGCCACTTGCAGATAACCAATGTATCCAAAGAAATGAAGTACTGCAGAGATATGCGAACAGCTGCACAAAGCATCAGTCCGAGATCACGCAAGTCGGCGACAAGAACACACCTCTACACATCCGGCGCTGAGAAAAAGACCATATGAGATAGTATAAACATACCTTCGAAGATCCTGGTAGAAGTTGTGCTACGGCACTGCAAACCATGATCCAGCGAACAGAGACCAAAAGTAGCGACGAGACGTTGAATCTCTTCGTCCATGCTGTGAGGACTTCCCTATCAAATGTGAAGATATACTCGCAGAAAACAAGTGCTAGAAACGAGCAGGGATGTCAATGTCGTGTAGCCAGTATAAGGGCCACACAAACTAGATGAGACATAAGTCCAATATGTTTCTGGTAGACTGGAGGATTCTGAGTCAGCAGAATCGTTGAGTGTAACGATGGATATCACGCACAGCCAAGAAATTGTTTGCGGCGACAGTGGCCAAGAGAGGTCGGACATAGTTGGACTCGGAATAAAGAGGGGGCACAAGAGTGAGCAGGTGTCAAGAGGGCGTGGAAGGAGGATACGAGAGTCAGAATCGTGCTGCGAACAGGACGTGCTGTTTTGAGCCTCAGCTGTGATCTTGGCATAGGTACATTGTATACCTAGTGATGAAAATATCAGTGCATGGCGCAGGTAGAGATATGTTCACACGTATACGTACCCTACATCTGTCCCAACAAAGTCAAAACCAGCTAAGTCAGCTCCCGAGTAAGCAACCCGCCGGGTCAGCGATAGTTTACGACAGAGTTCCTAATGGTTTTCGCCAAGGGCAGGGGTCTTTCCCCTTCGTACAAAAGCCGCTGTTCTGGTAGGTTGGAAGGAAGCGTCGTATGGTGTAACCTACGCGTCTGCGGAACATCGCTGCTGGATCGCAGCTTGATTTATAAGATTTTGCTGGCGACCTTGAGGAATGCATTCACCTTTTCAAGATAGTCATCAGGACATCTGTTCTGCTCGGAAGGGCTCTGTTGTTCGAAGCAACATGACTGCGCTTTGTTGGAGCTTTCACACGCGTCCGAGGATAAATCGTGGTGCATTCCAAGCGAGCCCAGATGTAGACGCAGTCCGTGGAGTATACAATCTTCACACGTAAAATAGGTAGTCAGCATCCAAAGCTAAATCCTGTCCCATGACAATGTAGTGTAACGCAGCAACAATGTATTCATAAATGCGTGGCTCAGCATACCGAACAAAAAAGAATTATCTGCATCGGATAGAGCTGCATGCGATCGAGACTCAGCGCTCAAAGACGGATACCGACATATGAGACACGGCAATATTGTCTTGCTCACAGAGGCGCCTTCGCTTCGCTCCGGGGAGGCGTCTAGCCTGGCGTTGGGTTAGGGTGGCGTTGGGCGAGGCTGCTTGCTATCTCGGGCCGCAGGGTGTCTGCTTGGTGTCCACTGCAAGGTTACTGCTACTGCTACGGCTGAGTCATAGTGTGACGGCTAATGCAGAAAAGTTAAATTAAATAGATAGAGAGATGCCGCTGTCAGCACAAACAGGGGAGATGAAGCTGGTATATATATGCACTGGGATCAGGGGAGGACATGTGTAAGAACTCGCAAAAATTTAACAGCAGTGGTGTGCCATGCCAGAACACGCATCTGACACCGCCAGAAGCTCCGAGGGTTAAGGCAGGTTCAGACGAGCAAGACGGACTAGGACGGACATCAGTACGGATCAGCAAATGCCGAAGAAAGAGGTCCCTTCATTTCGCTCCGGGAGTAGCTCAGACTGGCGTTGCGCGAAGTTGCCAGCTGAGAGATGGCTGGCTATTTAGTCTAAGGTATATATACACACGGCGGAATTTTCCAACAGCAGCATGTAGCTATAGTGTTAGATAAACGGGACACATCATCGGACACCGCCCGAGGCTCCGAGGGATAATACGATGGGCAAAGCGGGCTGAACCGGGACTCTGACATCAGACGGCGATAGAGGCTGCGAGCCTTCGGCTCGACGAAGCGGATCAAAACTCATGGGTGAGCCCGGAGAGACCTGGGGACGAGTAAATCAAACTGCAGTAAGTAGACCTACATATACCTAGCGATTCAGGCGGGGGATGGCCAGGTGGTAGACTCAGGGTAAGTAGTTTACTTACTTTCGTGCCATATGGGTAAATATAGGAGTATAACGATGCAAGACATGAAGCGCATGGGATCCCACCATGCGTTGCCCGAAGTCTCGAGACTCAGGCTGGCGCTCAGGACTCCGCGTGCGCCTCCTGCAGTCCAACTGGGGCCTCTTGAGGCTTGCTTGAGGCACCGCAGCCGTCATTTAAAGGGATAGTTCTGGAATTAGAGACAATCAATATTGTGCATACATCAGAGGCAAATAATACGAAGGCCTCGCTCTCTCAGCCCGCAACACGGTACATCGCCCAGCATAGCCAAGCATTACTGTTAACTGTTGGAGAGGGCGGAATGCGATCATCGACGTTCGTAAAAGGCCACCTCAGCCGCGCAACATCTTGACCTCGACAGACGGCACATGCAAGGACCGGCTCCTTCCTCGAGCCAGCAAAATACAGCATATTTATCGGCGCATTGTTCCGCAGGCCCCAGAGATCCTGTCCGTTCCAGTACGGGTAGCAGCCCATGTGCTTCTTGCCGTTGTATCCCGGGATGCCGGTGTCGAGCCTGGTATGTTGACACATCAGGGAAACGAGCTCAAAGACTAATGTATGCGCAGACTGACCTAAACTCGTCACGACGCTCCGTAGACCTTAACGGAAGTCGTCTAGAGGCTCGAAACATTGCGAGAATGTCGCTACCGTTGAGCCTGAGCTGGTTGACGTACACCGTGCCCCTCTCAATGACAACGGATGCAGAACTCTTTCCGTCCTCGCTCATCCACTGTCCACCGTAGAGCTCATTCGCCAGCTCAGCATGCGCCTCGTCCATCGCCGGCTGCATAATGTCAAAAGCATCGTACGCGAGCTTCGCAGAGTCGGGATAATGACCACCGAGTAGGACGACAACGCCGTACGGGGAATCCGGGTGAATGGCGACGGCGCTGTGGTAGCCTGCCATTGCGCCAACTGACAGAAAATATAAGAAAGAGTAAAGGCGTCAGCTCATACACAACGTGCTTACGTTTCCAGAAGACCTTATGCAAACGGCCATACAAGTCTTCACGCTTGATTATCTCCCAAATGACGCCGATCTGCGTCCATTGGTCTTCATCAAAATCGTGTACTGTCTGCAGCCACTTCCGCATAGTGAATGGTGTCAGTAGGCTCCTCAGGTGTGACGGGTTGAGAAGGGTTTCGACCAGCGCGACGAGGTCTGAGAGTGAAGAGAATTGTCCGCCAGCTGGATTCATTGTATCCAGAAAGTCCTGATCCTACCAGCCAGAAGCATGAGTATATGCCACTCATGTTATCTCAAGACAGCGAACTTACTGCGACTTCGGGTGCCAACGAGGGGACAACGATGGTATGCTTGTTCTGCCCCGTCGTAAGAAAATGGCTGCCATTCAGGCTCAAAACTTCAAAAATATCTCGCTTGATCAAATCGGCGTAGTTTTCGGGTTCGTGTGACGGATCCTTGCTAGCGGCGCGATTGGCAGCAACAAGAGCTAACCCGAGAAGGCCAGTTCCTGTATTGGAGTACGCCGGATATGCGAATGGAGGCGAAGTGAGGTGATGTTTTTCGATGGATTTGAACAGAGAATCGTGACTGGGGAAGGGCAGGCCATTCGTCGGCGGAGGTCCGCCACCGTTCATGTCGTGCGGCCAGCCAGACACAGTGCCAGACGGCCAGTCCCTCCCCAGGCCAGACATGTGGCTCGCCAACTGGAACAACGTTATTGGCGCTTCGCGACTGTCATCGGAAGGAGAGGGTGTGGCGAAGCCATCTAGCCTGTACTTGAACTCCGGCAGGTACTTCTCGACAGGATCACTCCTGCGACCAATGCTGAGGTGTGGGCAGCAGACAGTCGAGACCGACGACTTACCACGAAAGTACACCCCTTTGCTCTAATATGTTCCCCTCCAGGACTGTGAAGAGCTTTGAAACCGACGCGATTCGGTAACTAGAGTGGCTCGTCGTTGCCGGTGAGGATGCCGGCTCGTTGGCTCGAACCACGCCCCAGTTCTTCTCGAACACCGGACCTCCAGACGTGACCACGGCGACAGAAAGGCTGTCGATGTCGCCTTGCAAAAACCGACTATTCAGAAAGTTGTCTAGTTTGGCGGTCGCGTCATGAATCGACGGGTGATTTGGCAGAGGAGGGCTTTCGACGAAGAGCTTCGGGAGGAACGGGCGACAGTTGAATCTCTCTGCTTTGCTAGAAGCCTTGAAAATAAACGGCCATATGGTCGAGTATGCACCAAAGGTAACAGAGGCCAAAGCAACGAGCACAGACTGGAAAGAGACCATGTTCTCTGGATGTGCAAGTGCGAGAGAAGGGTAACTTCAAGTACGAGTCGGAGACTTGTGAGCCCTTCTAGGGTGAGGTAAGGTCTGGTGCATTTTAGTGCGGTTTGCTTGAATGTAAAGGGTGTTCGCGGTGGGAGAATTGGGATAGTAGATGCTCGGCGGGTGCTTCATGTCTACAGAGATGGAAGAGCGGTATGAGCGGTGTCTCCAGCGAAGCGCTGTCGATCTTCGAGAGCCCGGATCCACGGCCCGGAGAGCCGAGCAAGAGGTTTCCGAGCGCAAGTAGGAGAGTACTTACTTACTGTACTTACATGGATGCGGTTCAAGTAGTAAATACAGCCTGTGCATGCGAACGAAGAAAGAGGCGGTAACTAATACGGTATAACTTTCTGCTGTAGAAACTTCAAGTACAGCTGATGCTCAGGAGTATTGACGTAGATATATGATGATTGCCAACGTACTTGTCGAGTGTAGGACTACGCTACAAAACAAACCCTTTGACATTCTCATCCACCGGGTGCAGCGCCTTTTAGCTCGGACCAGCCACTCTTGCCATCTTCTTGTCGTGTCCGCGTTTCCGGTTGTGGTTCGCACGGCTGGCCTTATTTTTGTCTTTCCATGCTTTGTCTCTCGCTGAACCACCGTCACCTCCCCCACCACTACCGCCTTCTCCCCATGGCCAGGTCCGCCTCCACGGCCACGTCCTCGTCCCCGACCGCCTCCTCTTCCGCGTGCCCCGCCTCTTGACCCTCCCCGATCCCCGCCATGTGGCTGGCCTTGACGCTCTGGAAGGATGGCACCTCGCTGGTTGCCCGAGAATTCGTGCTTTGCAAGAATCTTGTCTTTGTTGGGCTGTATCAAAACAAGATACATCAATGGACGGTAGAGGACGCAGTGCACGACCTACATTCCGTTCCAACATAATCCTCCACCCTTCAATTTGCTCGTCGCTCCATCCCGTTTGAGCCTTGAGGTCTTGCCGAGTCTTTGCCCGCCGTGTCTGCCCATCTCTGTCGAACAGCTTCGGATCCCGGATATACGCGAGCTCTAGTATGGTCTCCGGGTTGGCTGGTGTCGCAGCGCCCGTACGAGGCTAGATTGTATCGCCATTAGTTAGGAATGATACTGCAGAGCAGAATAACATACCTCATCTTCGTCGTCCGACTCCTCACTGCCTTCGTCGTCGCTTGGCTGCCCATCTCGTACCTTTACACCACCTTCATCGTCCATATCATCGTCGAAAGCAACATCAGTGCCCTTAATCTTATTATTGCCGGTAGTGAATTCAACCTCTTCCTCCTCCTCGTCAGACATAGCTTCAGCCCGACGGAGAATCTCGGCCTTCATCTGCTCGATATATGCGCGGTCTTGCAGTACCGCTGTTGATTCGTCCCTGTGTGCCCGGAGGGAAGCTGCTAAACAAACGAATACACGAGTAAGGATCGATGTCACGTACTTCTTCTTGCCTACTCGAAGCTGAGACAAGTCGAGCTTTTCTTCGTCGAAAACGTTCCTCCGCGACTTTGTAAGGGCGAAGTCATCAAGCGGCGCGGCGGGTGCTTCCGTGTACACCGTGTCTGCCAGGCCTTGAGGCTGAGCACTTGCATACTGACTTTCCTCCACGACCGGTGCCGTCCCTTCTAGCAGTGCCCCGATGAGCGCTCCGCGTCGCCCTTGTAACCGTAATCAGAGTGCGACAAGACGTAGTGCACATAGTCAGGAGACTGCTCGGGGAGGATGTCGAGGACCTGCAAAACCGCGGCGTCCAGTGCAGGGTCGCTTTGTGCAACCGGTGTTTCGGTGCCAGGTTGGGCTCTGCCCTTGCCCTTCACATCTGGTCTTCCTATGCCTTTTCCCAGGTTGTCGATGCCCGGCATGATTCCAGATGACTTGATAAGCAACTTCAACGCGCCTGGCGTTTTGCTTCCTGTCTGCAGCACCGCCGTCGTTGGGAGTGCTGGGATCTAAGGCATGTAACGACGACTCCAGCAACTCTGTCCTCGGGTCATCCGCCTTGCGTGTAGCAGCCTTTAGGATCGTAGAAAGGTCATACGAATGCTGATAGTCCTCCAAGATGGTTTGATTGAGGAATGGTACAGGCACTTCGCCGGCTCCGCGGGCTGCAGAGATCTCCAGAAGTGCAAAAACGATCTCGAATGCCACTTCGCACCGGGCAGCGAGCTGAGGGCCTTCAGAGGACACTTCCTCGACGTCCTTGAAGAGCGTACGCAGGATAACATGGAGCGAGTCGATAAGGTCGACCTTGGTCTCAAGGAAGATGCGCTCCCAATCGTCCAGCTGCGTCGTCGAGTCCTGAACCCGGTTAGCGGAGAGTCCACCGTAGGAGCGGACAAAGGAGGACAGGCCGGCGTCGTACGCCTTTGCCAGGGCGAGGATGAGATCTTTGCTTCTGGCGAAGGGTCGGACGATCTCTGCGGGAGCTGGACGAAGCAGCGACGAGAAAAACGTGGGCGATCTTGCGGAGCCCGTACAGACCTTGAGAAGATGAATCGAGGATACTGGTGAAGGCCGGAACAGCCTCTGAGTGCAACAAATCAATAAAACGCTTGGACGACTCGTTAACAAGCGCCGTTAACAGTGCTCGGGTTCGCTTGGGATTGCCTGGTCCATAGACGATTGTCAAGTCAATAACCGGTTTGTAGACCGAGATCGGGAATGACTTTCTCCGCCAGTGCGAGGACCCGCTGATACACCGCACGCTCCGCACTAGACATCTTGGAAAGTTGAGTTCGTCTCGTCTGCGCATGCTCGGAATCCCAGATTAGCGACTCTAGAGCCGTGAAAGCGTGGTCCTTCGCGTATGATGATACGAATGCCACAGCAGACGACATATCGAGCTTTGCTGGAGGAAGAGTCAGAGCCTGGGCAACGGCTCCGGATATCTTACTGTTAAGGGTGGCGAGTTGCGAGGGAGACAGCGTAGCCCGTGCCCTTGAGGAGGGATACACTGGCAGCGTGAGGACGGCCATATTGGAGCACCTGAGCTTGTCGATCAGCGATACGCTAGCTGTACGGCTGCAGTTCCAACTTACTACAAAACTCTCTTATTCCAATCGTACCGCAGGTTGTGTCAAAAGGAGGTTTAGTCGGTCGGGCCAAGTGCTGAAGCAGCAAATATGTGTCAGTAGCTCGAACATGACGCAAGGCCTTAAGGGATATTACGCGGTGCTTGCACGACGTACCTATGGGTTCATGCAGCTTCACAAGCAGCATAAGCAAGTGCTGTTGATTCCGTGAGGGTGGTGTAACGTTCTTGTGGAAAACAATCGAGGAATCAGGTCAGTGTCCTCTGACTCCGGTCACAGTGTGCACTGAGGTGTCGGGAGCGAAGATGCGTACTTGCCTTTAGGGGTAAGTTTCTGATTATTTAACGTTTAGGCGTCTGAGATAGCCTTGTTGATATCGGCGTTTGCCGACACCTCTGTCGGACGTCTGTGGCTCGCTCGCTTTGTGCCTTATCCTCTTGCAGAACATCTTGGATCGAGTACGCCACGCACGATGGTCCTGGTTTTACGCTGCTAATTTTTTCAGAAACAAACTCTAATCTTGATGTGACGAAACCGCCGACTGAGCTCTCCCGAAATACCGTACATTTCTCACTGCTGTCCGACACCGTGGAAAGCAGTGTGGGATGCAAGTGGGATGCACAGCTTGAACATATGCATCATCCTACAGCTGTCGAACAAGAAAAAAAGATGATTGGGCCAAGGCTATATACTTCGATGAACATTGACTGCTGACAGCTTCGATGATTGGGATAGCCCTCGTTGCGACCGGAGCCACCATGGCCCCGAGGGCACACCGGCTTTTATCTCGACGTGGGAACTTGACTCTCGCTCGCATTGAGAGTTTAAGGTTCGTCAAGCTATTTTGAGTGTAGGTTACATCGCAAACTATCAATGTGCCTCTAACACTTTTCACAGCCCGACCGCCGGCACTCTTCCAATCTTGTGGCTGAAGAACTCAGTTAACAGCTGGCCCGCCAAAGTAAATGCCAAACTGCTTCTGCATTCTCGCCTGCGGTTTTGTGCAAGTTTACTGATACCCAGTTACTACAATAACCCCGAGTTTCCTAGCTCATCTTCTATCATTCATATTGACGGCTCACGTGAAGTTTTTGGATCAACGGGATGATGATACTAGGGATGGCGAACGGATTCAGCGTCACTTCAAGTACTTAAGCACCGTCCACCACCGCCTAGGCTGACCTTGAGCCCACTCACCCCTAAGCAAAATGTCGGACGCGGTGGAAGCAGCACGAGATGAATGAGCTCGTTACGATCATGTGGTTAGTAAAGTGCCAGTTTTGCGCGCGAGATACGTGGGTCATTCTGATCCACCCTTTCCAGGCGAAGGGGCACCATGGTGTCCATTGCGACCTTAAGTCCGTACATTCCAGCCTATTTTGTCATAACTCAGTTGACGCACCATCCTTCCAGCCGCCGCTGTTTATGATTGGGCATTGACTGTCAACAGGGAGAAAAACTATGTTTGGCCGCACAGGCTCTCAGCCGCAACCATCATTTACGTCGTCAGTCGTTATGGCTCGATTGTATACTTTATTCTCTGCATGTGCGCATCAGCCGGACTAGCAGACTGGGCTAAAACGGAGTGAGTCTCATGCCTCCTCAGGCCGTCGTATCATGATGTGCGAACCAGGCCGGCTCACCGTACATTCATAGTTGTTTCGCAATCATGATTGCACAGACTTCGTTAGAAACGCTTCTCTCAACGTCAACTGCGAGTGCGTCCCATTTCATGATCTTGTCTGTGCAGGTGTCTTGTAGTAAGTGCTTACTGCGAACAGCCTTTGCCCTTTGCCGGATCTACGCGATCTGGGATCACAATATTCAAATCACCAGCTCATTGGCGCTGCTTTTCTCTTGCTCATTTGCGTTCAGCTGGGTTAGTGTTGCTACCTGCTGTGTCCTATATCACATCTCAAGACCATGCTAATTGATCTTCGCAGTACATCGATTGGTTCGCGATGCACCGCTCAATCTATCTCAGCGCGTGCCTTGTACATCCCCACAAGGCCCTATACTCGTATGTACTTCCCGCTGTTCTACATTTTCCCTGTTCATTTTGAGCGAATTCTAGACGTACGTCGCCTACCTCGCCTTACAGTTATCCACTAAAGCCTAAACAACGCACAGTCAAAATATCCTTACGGGCTCTCGAGTTAACGACCAGTGTCGCCGTGCTGGTCTTGACCTGGGTGAAGACTTTCCGCATCCATCATGAAGCGCTTCTAGCGAATATTCAAGTTCCCATCTCGACGCTGGTGCTGAGAGACGGTAAGTTCGCTTCTCAACCAACGCAAAGGCTCGAACCAATAACCTCTACCAGGCACCATTCATTTTCTGTACGTCGAGTGAAAGAAGTTATCTTTCTTCTCCGATTAACCCCATCGTCATGTCGAAGCGTGCTTCTGTTCAGCGACGTGGTCGATCTGACGTTGACAGCTATCAAGGTGAGCGATAATGGTGTCCACGTCGACACGACTGGTAACCCGAATATAGGCAACACACAACCTGAGCTATGGGAACAAATTTATCCAACTGTACGGTTCGATGCTTCACGCACTTGCATAGTGTCGAAATATCTGACCATCTTTTCCAGTATAAACAGCGTCATCATTTGTCACTTCATCCTCCATCTGCGCGAAGTGCACTTGGATGTTGGGGATACCCAGTCGTTAAGCTCTTTGCGGTCATCGCTTCGCCGGTTTGTGTCTACCGCAGTCGGGCACTTGGGCGCGCCGCTGGACTTGAGCAGACAATTCGATCTCGAGCCGTCTCCTGTGGACACGCTTAGGCGAGTGTCAAACAACCCGCTTGCCGTGGGTCTCCCGAGCCCAACCTCAGGCGAGGAAGGGACGAGCCTACTGGGTGAAAGGTCAGCTATCGCCCGTCTGTTTTAGATCTCGAGCTCAGCATTTATCCATGTGCTCGCAGGGAGGTTATCCAGCTTCCTACGAAGTCTCGTTCGTCCGTGGGATTCAACGAGATTTTCGAGGATGAAGAGTATGGGCACAAGCTGCTGTCCCTCATACGCCGAAAGAATACCGAGCTATGCAGGGCAAAAAGCAGGCGAAATGCACGTCCGAGCGAGAGCGCGGAGGTTCAAACCTTGATGCGGGATACGGACGAAGTCGATAGTGCACAGGGTGAGGCATAGCAGTAGAGGGCCGGGGTCACGGATCTGGCAGTTCTTGGTATATTTAAACTTGCCGCAAACTACTGTCAGTATCATTGAAGCTGCTGATTGGAAGACCGCATGATTATCGTTGTCCCCACGCTATGAGACTTTCGAAGCCGCATTCCAGGAGACGGGTGGGTGTTGGCTAAAGAAGAGAAGTTTACGTTGGGCCTCCTGACCGTTTTACACATCTTCCGGAAAGTGACCTGTGAAGTCTGTGGTTTGTTCTCATCCTTTGTACGGAGCGATACGATTCCTCGATATATTCATCTGTTATCCTACACACTGGTTACAACGGAAGAATGTACGGCTCTGGGCCTTTCGGAACGATTCGTTGAGGATTGACCTACAAGCTCTTCAGACGGGCGCATACACTGAACAAAAGTGCACTCACCTTCACGATAGCGTAGTAGCCAGCCTTGATATGCTCGAAGTTACATGTATCCTTGAATGCAGGGTTCGTCCAGTACAGCTTCCGCATCCACAGGTCAATGGCGGGATAATCTTCACGGATCGTGTGGAGGTTGCACTTGAACGCACCATGATAGGCTACGTCAAAACGGATCTGCAGTAACAATGTCATGAGAAGATGGGTTACATGATGATGTTAGGATATGGGAAGGGCTTACGATCGTGACGAAAAGCCGTATGTCCGCCTCGGTCAGACGGTCCCCAACGACATAATCTTTCCCCTCCAACAAGCTTTCCAGCCTGTCGAGCAGCTCGAACAGCTCTGCAACCGCGGCATCGTGCCCGTCCTGATTATCAGCGAAACCCGCTTTGTACACTCCAGCTATGCGACTATTCAGCACTCGACGACCTTCCCTTTGGAAACGTTGTATCATACCGTTGACGCCGTCAATTACCGACCGTTCGATTTCGTCAATTTCGTCGCGAAGACTCGCAGGGTAGAGATCAACCGCGGCTTTATCTTCTGGAAGCAAGTGGTTGAATGCCGAGTTAAAAATGCGGACAATTTCTGCGCTTTCGTTGTTCACTATGGTGCCCTTCTTCTTGTCCCATAACACAGGCACCGTAAACCTAGATATCTCGTTAAATATCTGCTGCATAGCCTGATGCAAGCCAGCAGACTTACTTGCCCGAGTATGATGGGTCAGCACGACGGTAGAGCTCCCCCAAGTGATTGGCTTGGTAGAGTGGGTCATGCTCCGCACCAGGAAAGGGGTCCGCGCTGCTGAACGGCCAACCGTAGGTGTAATCCATCCTTGGGGAAGTTACCGTCACATCTATTTGTCAATGTGAGGACAAAATTCGGGTCAGATAGGAGAAATGTAGTAGAAACCTATGAAGTCGTCGAGACCCTTCAGCTTTCGTGCAATGAGAGCACGAGTAGCGAACGCTACAAACAAATCGGAATGGGACCTGTAAGCAGATAGCTTTCGAGCTCACGACACATATAAGACACATAGAGGTGATACCGATCTACGAATCGCAAAGTCAGATCTGGGCGATAAATTATTCGTGGAGATGGATTGCGAACCTTTCTCGGGTGAGAATTCGCCGTTGGGCTCAATGAAGTTTCTGAAGGCTCCAACGTTCCGCTGAAATTTGTTAGATAGCTCAGCGACGGGCGCCGAACTCGTTTGCAGACGGTTGATGTCAGCGCCTGGCTGCACTTGACGAGGAAGAGCACTTCCTGAGCTCATAGCCACTAGGTAGCTTCAGTACCGCAACAGCGGTTAGTGACAGGGATTGGATGCGCAGATATGGTGCAGCGGCCTTTCACCATAAGAATACTATATATGCCTCATCGTTAACCGAGGCCGAGCTGACATCATCCCAAGCAGTACTTACAAACACCATCAAGGATTGCGGGAAGGCTTTCAAGTAATCATCCGTATCCGCAGCAACGCTTGGCTTGAAGACTATGAGGCGACAAACGGAGCGTTTCTCGCTGCTTTCCACGCAATCGTTTATTCAAATTCTACCTCTAGTGTACGCCGTGATTGGTTATACAGAGATTGATTCCACGCCTAGGTAAAGAGCTTTAGTGTGCCGAGCAACGAGCATATGTAGGGTGAACCTATTCATGCACATAGGCAACCCGACTAGGATAACTTCACCTGACGACAGCCCCTGCCCTGAGTAGAGGCGAACAATGTGAAGTACCATTGGGTATGATGTGCACCTTTCACTTGAAAGTTAGCAAACCGTGAGTCGAACTTGGGATTACAGGGGCGCACTCCATCTCGCCTAATGAGAAGTGAGCGTTCCGGTGAGGTAATAACAGGTGTGCCCTTACATGCCGACTTCAACAACGGGGTCGGCACTTCAGGTACAGTTTGTCCATGTGCTTAAGGCGACCTTTGATTGGTTCGACGTTCAAGTTCTTGCTTCTTGAGTGCCCGGTCCATATTCTGCCATCGACATCGGTGCCTATTCATGCGCTGCGGGTCGAGTGTGAACGTTGTGAACGGCAACCATGGGAAGCGTTGAACAGCCTCCGTGAGGAACATCGTATATCCATGCTGGCTCTTGTGATGAGAATGCCATGGTGGTTAATGTTCAGTGTAGTTGCGTGACCAAAGAGGTGAGTTGTTTGGACACAGCGAGCGCAGGCGGAAAGTCGACGTCGAGCATCGCAAGCACAGCATCAAAGCCTCGGAGAGTTTAACTTCAGACCCTTGTCCGGCATCTTCCCGACGGGGATAAGTCGGCGCGCTTGGGGCGGGCGATATGCAGTGACGTCAGCAATGTTGTCTGCCGTGGAGCGGGGGTGCTTGCCTCTTGCCGCTGTCGTGCCTGGAAGCTCCGGCGGTGGCAACCCACTTAACCGCATGTAAAAATTCAATTTCGGAAACCCGACGACCTCCGCCAGCAACGACAGCGACGGCGATCGCGCTCTCTTTCGCTGCTGCGCTCAGCGTCGAACAACCTTCCTTACCTTCACAACGTCCGCACACGACACTAGTGACCAACTAGCCCCCTTCGGAGCGCCCGCTGAGTATTGATTTCTGGAAAATCAATCTTGTCGGAATCGGTCTATAGATTCCATACCGTCTAACCACGTCCGTCGCTACGCCCCGGCACCGAGCAAGCAGCAGCAAGTCCAATCGTTTACGGTTGCTTTGTGGCTGCTCAACTGCACGGCTGGATAGCCTGCAGCCGGCATGGCCTATCCGCCCGGTTTCGTGCGTTTGCCATTCCTCGGTCTCACCAGAATTGCTGAACCCGCAACCAGGACCCGGATATCCGTCTTTCTTCCAAGCCAACGTCCCCGCTCACGCAGTCGCTGTCCCCTATGCTGCAACAGCCAAAGCCCACAAACGACGACATTGAAGCGGTCATCCAAGCTGCCACGTCTGCGTCCGCCCAAGCCGCTTTCCAGCCTCTGCGTCCTCCACGAGACACACGAACGCAGCTTTTTGTCGGCAATCTACCGTACCGCGTACGCTGGCAGGATTTGAAAGACCTATTCCGACGCGCAGGTACCGTGTTGCGCGCGGATGTGTCGTTGGCGCCTGACAACCGGAGTAGGGGCTATGGCACGGTGCTGCTCGCGACGGCAGAGGATGCTGGGCGGGCGATAGACCTGTTCAACGGCTTTGTTTGGCAGACACGGACGCTGGAAGTCAGACACGACAAAATGGGGATATCTCCGATGGGTGAAGAGTATGGCACCGGGGTAGGCGTTGTGCCTGGGCTTGGATCTGGGCTGAGCGGAGGCGTTGGGTTGGGCGGTATAGGAATCAGCGGGGTTGGGTCTGCTAGTGGCAGCGGCGCCGGTATGCCCTTTTCTCAACCGCCTCAGACGACCATAACCGGTCACCTCTCATACCTCCCGTCTTCTGTCCTAGCGTCACCCACCCGCTTCTCACAAACCGAAGACTTCGCGAGCCTCAGCACGACTTTACCAAGCAGCCTCGGTCGTGGAGCCCAGTTGTCGTCTCCGTCGCTTAAGTCACCACTTCTCAGCTCAGGCGTAGCCTCTCCTTTAGCATTACAATCGCCTCTACTCGGCCAGTTAACCGGCAGCTCAGCATTGCCCCTAACGGCACAACTGACTGGTCAAAGCACGAGCGGCGGTGGCGAGAGAAGCAGAAATCTATTCGTCGGCAATGTACGTGCTTCCTTCTGCTAATTGCGCAAGTTCTTGGCTTGTACCTCGTGTCGTGTAATTCTCATGCACTCTTTTCTCAACCAGCTCCCTTTCCATATACAATGGCAAGATTTGAAGGACCTTTTTCGACAAGCGGGGACCATTCTGAGGGCAGATGTTGCGCTTGGTGCGTCAACGGCTATAGTATCACGCAGGAGACTGGACTGACCCTCGTATGCGCATGCATAGGTCCTGATGGCCGCTCAAGGGGCTTTGGAACGGTGAGCTTTGCTACAGAAGGTGATGCAGAGCGTGCGGTCAGAATGTTTAGTGGGTAAGTGTTGTCGATATTCTACTTGACTTGCATATATGCAGGCGCGTGCAATCCAGCATGAGGGTAGAACATGTGCCGCGGACACGGCCACGCTGTATCCCGCTGTACCAACGGTTAGTTACGAAGGCCACCTGGTGGGTCGGACGCCCTGCTCCCAGGTGACCTTCGTAGCTGACCGTGTATACGCGCGTTTTCTGCAATGCTTCCCTCCGAATTGGCCCGCCACTAGGTTGCTGATTCAATCATTCGTAGATATGAGTTTAATGGCCGGCAATTGAAAGTCCATTTCGATAAATTCGCAGCCCCGTCGTTGGCGACTCATCCATTTGCCCATCCACTATCTGCGCCTCAATCGCCAATACCTGGCGGTGGAATATACTCCTTGCATCAACCCCAGAGCCTGAACTTCGCTCAACAGTTGATGCAGCAACGCGCTCAAACCAGGCCACAACAAGATCGCTTCGGGGCAGGACAGGGCTATGATACAGATTACAACCCTACATACGGGCTGACAAGATCGGTGACCGACACTCAAGGTGCATTCCGCCTGCAGCATTCCACGAACGAGCCATCGTCTCGGCTATTGTCCAACTTACGATCAACAGCCTATGAATCGTCTTTGGGAACACCGGCTTCACTGACTCGTGCTAAATCTGACACCGCACAACTATTCCTATCACAAGCACAATCTGTGTTGCGCCAACCATCCCCTGCGCGAGCCCAAGAGGATCAGAATGAGTACTATCCACAGGAAGAACAGTCTATGCACATCTCCATGCCCCCATACCGGCCGCCCTACGCGTATGACTTCTCGCCTGGCACTCCATACGATCCGTACCAGATGGCGGGTAATGTCAGGTATGGCATGGGCCCTTTCGGGCACTATGGCTACAGCCAGGAAAGCGTACAAACCACCGAGACCCCCGAGAGTCGTCCAGAGGGGCAGCCATATTCGACTGCCGCGCACCTCTACGCTACAGCTTCGAGACCGTCCACAGCTCTTGGTTCCGATCTTCCTGCTGAAGCACAAGAGCAGGCCCAATCTCGCTCGCAGTCTGAGTCGCATTCCTCCCTGGCTGCATCCGTGCAGCCGACGCGGACAGAGTCTTCTTCACCGATTGTGACAACGTCACCGGGATCGTCAAGCGCATCTCAGATGCACCCAGCGCACCCTGGGCCGATCGCTCTGCCTCCTCCGCCATCGGTGACGGCATTCCCAATACCTCCCCCGCATACCCTCTCCCCCGCGTATCACCCACAGATGTCGCCTTATGGCCACCCTATGCACCCTGCCGTGATGATGGGCATGATGGGCATGAACCTGACACCTCACGGTCTGCCGCCGATGACTCCAAGCATGCCATCCTTCACGTTTCTCCCTCAGCCCTCACCAGGAGCGCCTCCTTCATCCAACTCGGCCGATGCTGGACGAGGGTCAAGTCCTCAAAAGTCATCTCCTCCAGCCGCAGCTGGCGAGTCACCGGCTCAGGCGCCGGGAAACTACGTTGCGCATCTACACCATGCGCACGGCGTCATGCTGTCTCCTTATACGCCCTTCTCGCCTGGCGTCGCGATGTCTCCTGGGGTATTTTGGGGCCAGCCTGGCTCAGGTGCGGATTCGTACATGAACACGGCCGTGGGAGCGCCTGTCCACGGATACTTCCCGCCGGTGCAGACGCGTCAAGAAGAGCCTCAAGGTTACTTCCCTCCGTTCCTCCCTTCAGGCTCGTCCTCGAGGCCCAGCGGGCTTGCCCACGAGATTCAGCCGGATCATCTTAGTTCTGTTGGAAGCACGGAAGACGGTGCGTACGGGTCCTTAACCGACATATCACCCGCGAGCAACGCCACCAGCCAGGGCACGACCCATACCTCGGGCACAGAGATTAGCCCACGTCCACCGAGTTCGATGGGCACCTCCTGGCATGAATCGGGTGACCCTTCACCTGGGGACGATGTGGTAAAACGGATGGAGGTCCTTGGCTTCGACGAGGCGAAGGATCCCCATCTTCAATCTCGCTCTCTATCGACGGGGACGCGCTCTGTCCCGGCGCCGTCATTGCCGCCAGCGGGACCCATTATCCGCGCCGAATCCGACCCAACACAAGGCGGCTTCGTTCCATCAAACACGACAGGCTGAAATGCCTCCTCGACTGTACATATACCCCACGCTTCGATCTAGGTATTCTGCGTGACAAATGAAACGTCACGAATTCCTTGGGCTTTTGATGTAGAGAAAAGTATGGTTACTCCGCACACACGGTCACAGTTCTATCTCTTGGTTTTCTAGGGTACCTAGTGCAGTAAGTTCTGTGGGCTTACAGAGACGGTGAACACGAGTGAAATTATATTATCTACCTTATTTCTCCGACAGAGCAGAGGCTATTTCGCATACAGTAATACGTTGTGCGGCCCGCTCGGGCGCATTAATCCTAGAAATGAATCACGCATGGGGCTGGACGGCTGCTTCTTGTGAGCCCTGCATCGGATAACATCAGTGCGTGTTAGACTCATGGTCTCGGCGAGTAGAATGGGCGTTTGCTGACCAGTGGCTACCACGCCTTTCCAGCGTGGCCTCCTTCATTTATACCCTCTTCTCCGACTGTTGTACCCACAGATCGCTCCTCTCTCCCCGCTCTGCAAATGAGCATCCATTCCGACACTGTTTGAGGGTATGTGTTGTTTGAGGGTGAACGGCTGAACAAACGCTGCTCCAGTACGCAAGATTCAATGTGCCTGAAATCATGAAGTCGCCTCAAGCCGCCAAACTACGGTAAGTGCCACCCAGGTCGCTCGCATCCATCGGTTCGCTCGCCTCTCTATCGGCACCGTCTGCGCTTCGGCGCGGGTGGACGGGTCCTCCCGTCTACGCACTCTTAGGAGTATCTCCGACGCTCATGCGCCTCCGCCGCGGACCGTAGACGGACCAGCTCGTCGGCTCGCCCGATATCTGGTGCACGGCCTCTGGCCAAGGTGCAGTGCCCAGGAGCTGAGGGTCTACACAAGTCCATCACGGCATCTTAGTGACGGACCCGGCCTACCCATGGCTGGGGACGACACATATTCAGGCTCGACTCCGGTCAGCCACCCCTGAGAGTCTTGGTCCACTCCGGTAGACCGAGCTCACCTCTAGACTTCGACTTCGGTCGGGTCACCTGTTAGCCACGGTTGGCTCTGCTTCATAGCGGCCAGCTTCGGCACCACATACTGGATCTAACCCATCCGGACTGTTGACGGAACCCGAGCTCTGTTCGGGCGACGTACATTTAGCGAGCCTTACGGCGAGCACCTGTAGCGTACTGTCACTTCGTGATGGTCGCAAAGACAGGGAGTTGTCTCTTCAATGCGACGCTCCCACCATTTCGCCCGCCTCGGACTCTGTTCGGGCGGTGCACCTCCAGCAAGCCTTTGTGGCGAGCACCTGCAGCACACTGTCACTCCGTGACGGTTGCACGGTACCTAGGGGGCAGTCGCTTCGGCGCAATGCCCCCGCCCACTTCGCCCGCCGTCGGGGCACAACCTCGAAAGGTGACGGGAACCCGCCGGGTCGCTCCGGCGTGGTTAACCTTTGAACCCACTTCTTCGCAGAGCAGACAGAGATAACGGTGTACGAGGAGAGGCAGCATACTCGGATGCGCTAGCGCTCCTGCGCCCTGTACGGGCATAATTTTTGGAAACACGTCTCTTCGTGAGATGACCTCTTCTTATTGTTCATAGACATTACAATGTATTGTATATATTTCTTTGTGTATGCCGCTTATCCTATGCGGTACTGCATGTAATAAATTCTTCACAACTGTGAAATGACTCGAAAGCGTGAGATCGGAGTCGGTCAACTGGTAGAGTCCGCTGACGATGCCGAAGGGGTTATCTGAACCTAACTAAAGGTTCGCGCAGCTAATTTGCATCGCCTCATTGGTGCATTACAGAGTCAAAACAGTGAGAATATCCCTTGAGTATTGCGGTCAAAGCGGCGAGGATCTCAGATTCCACAGGAGCGCCTCCAGCTTTGTGGCGTCAATACAGATAGTCGGCACGTGACCACCGCTCTCCACAGCGCACAGCGTCCAGCCCGTTGATAATTCGTGCCGCTTGCTGAGCTTACCTCTTGAGTATGCTCAACCGATACGTAACACATCCTCAAGGGTCCGCAGTGTCATTTGTCAAGCCGCAGTTATTAATATGTTTAGTCCCTAGGGTATGGCTCTCTGGATCGTTGAGCTCCGAGCAACACAAACATCTGCGAGATATTCCACTGGATCTTCTTCACTTCACTCATTCTGTAGACGTGATGCTCTCGAAGAGCTAAGGATGACTGCGACTGATTGTGCTGCAGCCCGCAATGTGTGGTGCGCACTGAGCAACGGATCACATCTCCGTGATCCGTTCACTTCACAAATGGAATAGGCGCCATCCTATGTTCGCCCGCTTTGCCCGACATTCCGCTGTTCCACCTTGGTTCCACCCTGCCCAACACTGCTGCATCGCCCATGGCGTGAAATAAGTAGATACAGCTTACCACGCACTCGCTATACGACATCTTGAACTGTCCGCCCTCAGTACTCAGTAACGAAGGCATGCAATAAGTACACCGGTCGTCTGCAAACAAAATTGACGAATGCTACGGGCACTACACCCTACCCGACATCCACTTCGGATTTTTATGACAGCACCAGGCTAAGGTCACCTGCGACATGGGCTGGCGAAGGGCCGTCGAGGGTGGGCTGGGAAAGCGAGGTATCTGGGTGAGGTCATGATCTCGGTGCGTCACTTGCTCAGATAGTAGAGCTGTTACCTGAATAGCTTGTCTCGTTATCACTTCCAGGGAAAATGGATACCGACCATGTATAGACCATGGCGTACGATTTTCATCGCAAGTACGCTGCACGACCACGATAGTGTCTAGCATACCCGCGGGTTGTCGTCGATGTTTGAAGAGCCATACCAAGTCTACTTGCTGACGGCTGCTTGGCCCTGCTGGCGAGCTCTGGGAGCGGCCGTCGTCTATCTCTGAGGCGGCTATCCTCTACGCAGCTGATGACTCAACCACATGATATCATACCCAAAGGCCTATACGTAATACTCGAGGCAAAGCAGCTTATAAGGGGTTCCCACCAACCGTCAGCTTCTGTGTACTTCGCCCCTTTGCCTTCTCTCGTCGTAGGCACTTCTCTACAAGCACATTGCAGCCGACGCAGTGCGATTTTCGAACCAACAGTCATGAGCTCAGGAAGCGCTTTACCGCACCAGCACACCGATGCCGCTCTCAAAGACCTCAAGAACGACACTGAAAGTCGGTCGGACGTGAACAAGCTGCCTAGAGAGAAAGACGGGTCCTTCAACAGGGTTGCATCGACATTCAGAGGGTTCATCCAGCAAGGCGGAGAGTTCCCACCGGAGAAAGGTACGCCCACATACACCGACACGCGCATACAAGCATGCACTAACATTCCCACTACCCTTCAGATCGTTACCATCTTTACGTTTCGTACGGATGCCGTATGTGTTCGCCTATACTGTCTGGCGCTACTCTGACCTCCAACCAACAGCCTGGGCGACGCGCACCCTGATCGTCCGCCAGCTCAAGGGTCTTGAGGAATTCATCCGTACGTGACTTGATATTATATCGTGGCGCGACTGCTCATTGATCACACTCATCTCCAGCGGTTAGCGTCGTTGGTCCCCGGACAAGGACGGCTGGACTTTTGCCAACGTCCACCCGTACCCTGGCGCTGATGTCGACCCTGTTCACGGTGCGGGTCACTTGAAGGACCTTTACTTGCGCGTACAGCCTGATTTCTCGGGTCGGTAAGTGCGCTCGCGTTGCTTGACTCCCCCAACGACTCATCGGGTTATAGCTTCACTGTTCCCTTGTTGTGGGATAAGAAGGCAGATACAATCGTGAACAACGAAAGTTCGGAGATCATCCGAATGTTCAATGTTGCATTCAACCCTCTCCTGCCGAAGGACAAGGCGGAGATTGACCTATATCCCGAGAGTTCGAGAGCAGAGATAGACAAGCTCAATGATTGGGTATACAACACCGTGAACAGTATGTCTTACTTGCTCGTATTATGTTACATTTCCTCTAACGACTGCTGCACATTAACTGTAGACGGTGTATACAAATCCGGCTTTGCTGCAACGCAAGAGGCCTACGAGGCCGCCGTCGTGCCGTTGTTCGAGTCGCTCGATCGTTTGGAGAAGATCCTCACCAACAAGGACTATCTCATTGGTGACCGCCTTACCGAGGCGGATGTGCGCCTGTTTGTCACCATCGTAAGTACTCTATGGATCCCCGAAAACTTGCGCCCATGAGTTTCGCAGATCCGTTTCGATCCCGCCTACTACGGTGCCTTCAAGTGCAACATTCGCTCTATTCGCAACGGCTACCCGGCAATCCACCTGTGGCTGCGCAAGCTGTACTGGAATATCCCGGCGTTCAAAGACACATGCCGCTTTGACGACATCAAGCATGGTTACTACAGTATAAGCTTCGTGAGTGCTGGGTTCATTAAGTTCTATCTACGACGCTTACACCCGCCTCCAGTTGAGCCCTCACAAGATTGTTCCAATTGGTCCTCAGCCGAACATCCTTCCGCTCGATGCTTGAAAGTCAGTGGCTGCATCTCTTCTACTCGAGCTCGAAGCCTCTTCGAATATCCACCTTGTAACATATACAACTGGCAATGTTGATGACTCATTAGCTGTGTCACACACCGTTTCGCTGAGGGCTCCTTGGGCGACATTTCAAGAGCAGCTCTGGCTTCAAGTTGTGTCTCCAAGATGTTGCCTTCACCATTCAGAACTCAGAGAAAGGTTTTGGTATGTAGACTGTTAGAGACTCGTGCTTGCTAGTGTTTCACATTATCGCAGGGCAGTTAGGGCTGCGATCAGCCGATGACTCAAGGCGATGATCTTATACAGGGACATTCAAACCATCCAGAAGTCATACTCATGACACTCTTACCAATCACCAAGGCGTCATAGGAGGAAGTGATATAAGAGCACCTTAAGCCTTAAGGGTTCGTATATCATTTTGATCTCATCTCCATCTCGCCTGGCACTGAAAGTGTACCATCCTTGCCCCGTCAAGTCCTCATTCGGAGCTATGAGTTCGGGAAGTGCCCTTCCTCATCAGCACACCATACCCACTGTCAGGGAGCGACACGGACAACCAACTGACGAAGACGTCTTCACCGGCCAAGGACGATGACACTCGGAAGCGTTCTGACGTGAACCAGATCCCTAGAGAGAAGGACGGGTCCCTTAACAGAGCTCCGTCGACCTTTAGGAACTTCATACAAGAGGGCGGAGAATTCCCACCAGAGAAAGGTGTGAACACATTCATGACATAGCTATTGCCAGGCTCACGTCGGTCTATGTTCTAGGAAGATACCATCTCTATGTCTCGTATGGGTGCCGTGCGTATTCGTCGAATATTTTCATTGCGCCTCACCTGACACGTTTCTGGCAGCTTGGGCGACTCGCACCCTCATAGTTCGCCAGCTCAAAGGTCTTGAGGTCATCATATGTACGTTTGCTTAGCTCCACTCCAACTAGAGCTCTGATGACCGTGTAATGTAGCACTCAGCGTAGTTTCCCCTCTCATGGATCCTGATGGCTGGCCTTTTGCCAACGTCAGCCCGTTCCCTGGCGCCGATGTGGACCCGCTGCACGGTGCCAACCACATAAAGGACTTATATTTGCACGTGCAGTCGAACTATAGCGGTCGGTAAGTACTCGTGCCATTGCGCCATCGTGTGTCTAGGTCTGACACGGCATTCATCTGAAGCTTCACTGTACCCCTACTGTGGGACAAGAAAACTGACAACATCGTGAACAACGAGAGCTCCGAAATAATTCGCATGTTCAACACCGCGTTCAATCATCTTCTTCCTAAGGACAAGGCTGAGGTCGACTTATATCCCGAGAATCTACGGGCAGAGATAGATGAGACCAATGAATGGGTGTACCACACCGTGAATAGTAAAGTTTCCTACACAAAACTTTCTTCACAGTGCTCACTGACGAATGCCCCCTTGCTAGACGGTGTCTACAAGGCCGGTTTTGCTGCGACGCAGCAAGCGTATGACGCTGCGGTCGCGCCTCTATTCGAATCGCTCGACCGCTTGGAAAACATCTTAACAGGCAAAGATTACCTCATCGGAGACCGTCTCACTGAGGCTGATGTTCGCCTATTCGTCACCATTGTCAGTATTTCTGTTCTGAAAACTGTGCGACGCCTCACCTTCCTGCATGGTTTCTAGGTTCGCTTTGACCCAGCGTACTATACGCACTTCAAGTGCAACCTGAAGTCCATCCGCCATGACTATCCTGCGCTCCATCTGTGGCTGCGTCGGCTGTACTGGAACAACCTGGCGTTTAAGGAGACCTGCCGCTTCGATCATATCAAGAGGGGCTATTATGAATCGATGGCCTTCGTGAGTGCTGTGGCATCTGACAGCTATTTGTTATGCTCATGGCGGTGCCTTCACAGCTGAACCCTCATCGCATCGTCCCGATTGGCCCGCAGCCTCGACATCCTGCCGCTGGATGTAATTTGAGCTCGAAGGCATCATGATACCATCATTTTGTACATCGCATCTCTTGAAGGGACTTGAACGAAATGGAAAATACCGTATTATGGGGACAGTGACCCCCGAGTTGACTCTCTTCCGTCTGGGCGAAATTCTGCAGAGAGCGCGGATGCCAGTGACATCCTTTCTCTGAAGCTCATTGAAACTGCCGGTGCAGTTCCCGGCCGCATAATCAGTTGGGTTTGGGAGTGCAGTTACAGAGAACTCAGTGGCCCGGCCCTTTCAGGTTCAAGCGAGAGAGCTATGACCACTGGCACTCGGATTCGAACCATTTTTATTTAGGTGTTGGAACCATGCCGCGCTCTTATCTGGTCTTACTGAGGCTTCACATGAACGAGCTGTTCGAGCCAGGCGAAATGGGATTACTATCTTCGTTGACTTGTCTTGGAGATATATGCAGTGGGCTGCCGGACGCCACAAAGATTGAGGAAGCGCCGATGATTCATCGCTTGCATGGTTGCTTGTACATGTACTTTCTATATCTACTTCGTGCTTACTTCATGTTTACTTTGATTGTGTAGATTACGGGAATTCATCTACATGGACCTCTTTGCGCCTCGCTCTCCTCTGCACTACTTATCTTCAGCCGCAGTTGTCCTCTGGCCAGACGGCATACGTATCATCTTCTTGTTGTATCGTCTGCTGGCGTGGCTACAAACTGGCATCCACTTCCAAGCCGCTGAATAGAAAGATACGTTGCAAATATTGTGATACATTACACATCGCCTGAGGTTAGCGTAAGCGACATCTCGGGGTGGACAAAGCTGTCTAGACGTCCGTCCATTCTGATGTTATCATTCTCGATGGGGATTTGGATGACGTATCCGACCTGAAGTCAAGCGTTTCACCCATATTCCCAACGATAGCGGGGGAAATTCTCATAGCGGAAAGCCAGGAAGGGTTCGCAGGATCCAAGGGTCGCTGCGAGATATCGGAGGTATCGGCTTGTCTAAGATTATTAAGCATGAAACGACTGGCCAGTATGAGGGGCTGAGCATATAGCGTTAGCATAAACACACTACGATTCGGCAATGTCATTCTTACCACAGTTTCCTTGAAGGGACCAAGGGGCGTCCACAGGCCCAGGTACTAATTGAGACTCGTTAGGCTTTTGCTCATAACAACACGACCCCTTGTACTACTTACAACTTGCGCCAGCTCGATCGAAATATCCGCCACTGTAATTACTAGTAACGCTCTATTTCCAGTCGGTGATTAGTCAAATAGACGTAGAGATCCGCCAAAAGAACGCATATGAAGAATGCTGCCCCTGTTCCCAAGTGGCGAGATGAGTCGTCTGCATAGCGCGAAGTAAAACGTACAGCGCACCACCTCGCATGAGACATGCAGTGAGCGGGAATCGCCGTCCTTACTGTCGCCCCTGACGCCATTGGCGGGACGTCTTCGCCCACGCCACTCCGAGGACGATAATAGCGGACAGAATGAGAGATATACGGGTGATGAGCAGCACACTTTTCGTTAACTCTACAAACATAGTATCAGTAGTCGAATTTTATTTTGACGAACCGAAGTGATTGTTCTGTGCCTAATAGACGACAACGTCCATCAACCAGGTCGTACTGTTGGAGCGCTGTTTACATCAGCCTAGAATATCTCTGATTTCTCATACATCAACCGCTTTGTCCGGAGGTGTACCTCAAGTTGCCCTTCACAATGAAAAGCGCATATATGCAGATTTCTCTTGATTGCGAAAAGTGATCGATACATTGACGAGAGCGGCGAGGAGTGTTGCGACAATTAGGAACGGGAATTATACAGGAGACGGAGTACATGGGTATGAAAACCTGGACATTCAAAGCGTCAGCACGGTCGATACGGGGGAAAGTTCCGGGACGCACTATATATGCTACAGATTTGGTGGATGTTCCTGCGCAGGTGTCTGAGCTGGTGTTGCGGTTGGTGGGGGAAGGGACAGGGCTTCGAACTTCTCGTTGTCCCATGGAATATCCAAGAAACCAAGCTCGAATATGGGCACTTTTGGTTTTCCAATGAAATCCTGCTCATGTTCTGGTTTCCGCATAGGCATGGCAATAGAAATAGTGACCTGGACCCTGCCCTTCCCATTTGTTGGTGACTGTGGTGGTAGCTCTGGAAGGGGTGCAAGACCTTGAATCCACCGCCCAGCTGCGGAGAGGTGCTTCCGGTAGTGCGACTCACGAGTCGGCGTAGAAGGGATGGAATTGGTAGGAAGTTGAGGAGAGTGTTTTATTGAAACAGCCAAAGGCTAGACCGGTACCGCAGATACGACCATTTGTTAGCATGCCCGCTTTGGATTCCACGAGCAGGTGTTCGACAATGCTCACCAGCATGCGACTCCACCGTGCACCATACCTGCCCGAGAATGTCCCGTCGACGTCCCAAAGTTTAGGTTTATCTCCAAGTTCGCGACGCCGTCTCGACCTCCTCCTCGCTGGCTCAGGCTCTTCCCATCCACCATGCACAGCCCCGTCCGCTCCGAGTTGGCGCGACCGTAGGAGGCGTACAAGTCTGATGTGTCGCAGGAATAGCATAGAAACTAGCCCCCCGGAGAATATGCCAATGGCTAGGAAAGCGAGCACGAGTGCAGGCGAGCCCGCCATCGAGAAGAAGCCGTTATTCGAGTTCGAATTTGGCGTTGACGACGCCGGAGGATTGGAGGGCACCCCTGTCGGGGTCGCCGTTACCTCGCTCGACATCTTCAAGCCGTATAATGCGACACTATCCCCTGAGCACGTTCAACGTCTGCAGAGCTGGGGCCATGAGGGATGAGAATCGAGATGGGGTGGAATGAGGTGAAGAAGACTGTGAGTCTTGTAGCGCCCGAAGCGGGTTGCTTGTCGCACTCACCTCGATTTCACCAACCTCTAGCCCTGCGACTCTTACTGCCTAGTGCTCACCGCGGGGCTGTTGGGCAACGGTTGTGAGACTCTCAAGGTGAAGAGGTGCGTATGATGCAAGTCATCCGCTGTCTTAAGATTTAACTCTGGTACCCGCAGCTGTCAGCGGCAGGACCTGATTCAGATCACGGATGGACAACTCTGCAAGTCCAGGTCCCAGCCACATACAGGCAGGGAAAGCCCCTGGTCAACTAGGGAGCGGATTAGGAGCACGAGGGCCTCCAGACCAGCGATAGCGGAGGCAGTATCGGCCAGCTGAACCGGTCACGTTTCGCCGCTTCCTGGGTGAGAACGCAGGGACCGATACGTGCAGGGCTGCGTCTAGCGGCTGCCGCCGACCGCAAGCTTCTCGCGTGCTGTCGAGCCCGGTATATATAGGCCGCCAACACGAAAATGCAGACGAAGAGCTCCGCACGCAGCTTCCCCTCCCCCCACCACCATCCACCGAGCTCGAGATGCTGTCGGCCCTCGTTTCCCTCGCTCTGCCGCTCGTGGCGCACGCACAGACCTACAGTGCAACTTATCTGCCCTCGAACGTCCCGGCGCAGACCGAGCAGGGGCAGTCGGGCACGAATCAGTGCGGTTCTGGGTCGAATCAGACGTCGATGTGCCAGAATGTCTACAGTGCGTATTCCCTGTTTCTCCCACCCTCGCGCAGCTGTAACACCCACGTGCTCCCATACAGTCAACGCGGTAGACGACTTCTGCATTTTCGCGCCTCCTCAGCCAGGCCCGGACTCCGTCATCGGCAACACCGAACGAATTGAGGTCTCCTGGTGCATCAAGTCCGGCTACGGCACCCGTCTCATCCCCGACGGCGCCATCACCGGCGCGCACTTCGTGCAGACCCCCGACTACGTCCAGGTCACCGGCGTCGGCGACCTCACGCTCATCAACATCCCCAAGGGCGACGCCGGCGGCGAGCTCGACCCGCACGGCGCGGACGGGAACGGCAACCCCATCGGCGGCCTCGTCTTCTCCCAGGCGTTCGGCTCGCTCGCGCAGATACACGAGTGGACGAACTTCGTGTCCGACACGGAGTTCTGCATCCGCGGCTGCAAGGACGGCCCCGGCGCGCCGGCGCTGTGCCAGCACATCTACGACACGCTGGGTTGCGCGTGGAACATGCCCGCGAACTACGACGCGGGCGTGTTTGAGAACTGCAAGGGGACAGCGCTTTAGTGCGTTTTACTTTTTCTCCACCGGAACTTTACTTACCTTGAGATTCTAGCCCATGGGCGTGTACGGCAGCTCGACCTTCTTCCAAGGCGAACCCAGCACGCCCTCCGCGCACCCCATCCCGTCCTCTTCACTCTGCACGTCGCTCAGCAGCATCGGCAACCTGGCGTTGAGCAGCACCGCTTCAGGTGCTTCCAGCACCTCTGTAAGCTCCTCTCCTTCTTCCGGTTCCGCATCTTCCCCTGGTTCTATCTCCGCTGTCTCGTCCGGGTCTGGTTCATTGTCTGCGAAACCAACGTCTGCGCTTGTGAGCATCTTCCCGCTCTTCGGGGTGTTATACTCCTATTTCGATGGATATATGCGCCTGTTTTCACGCAAGAATCTGATACTGACCATTTTCTTTATAGAGCGGCGCAAGCAGCTCAAGCACCTCGTCAGGTTCCGCTTCGCGCACGTCTGGCGCAACATCCGGCGCCGGTAGCTCCACGTCGGGTACGCCCTCCGCCACCGGCGGTGCAAGCAACGGCGCCACGTACGCTGCTCGCCTCGGCTGGGAAGCCATCGTTCTCGCCGTCGGCGTGGCTGCAGGAGGCATGCTCGTGTTCTAAACGCAAAACGCCCAGAAGCACAATTCCGAAGTGGATGGCCCCGAAAGGCCGTTATACGAAGGATGTGTCGAGCCAAAATGGCGAAATGCCTTTGGGGGGATGGCTTGGATTGTGCTGTGAACTTTCCTCACGAACTTTCCCGCTCATGAACTTTGATGAACTTTCTGTACATGCCTCGCGCATATACCCACACCTTGGACTGGTTTGCCTACCTTCTCTGATGTTGGACTTTGGACTGCACTTGGCTTTGTGCATGTGGTTACCTGTGTTGTATGTTGTCTACATTTTGCTGTTGTTGTATACATTGAGTTTCTTGTGTACAGAGCTTCCTCTCTGGCTTACGCGTTGAGTACTTGATGCCTGCGCTTCGCTTCTGCTCTTTCTTACCACCCTGAACCGCCATACCACTCTTACTTCGTCGCTCAATACGCTCAGCGCACTTCCTCAGTCATCTATTTTACAAGCGCAATGTCTAAAGTCTTTGAATGCGAGTTTTCTTTTTAAAAAGGATTGAAACGCTTTATTGGTCTTCTTGTATACTGACCCATCACTTTTCTAGCGAACAACACTTGGGAGCTTCATGTTCACTCACCAGCATTCGACAAGCAGTGCGCCATATACTCCGAGAGGATTGGCAACATCAGCAAGACGGCACCTGGTCTGGCGCGTCTGAGGCCGTCTGAGAAGCTCTGGCGCGCTCTGGCAGAAGGTACATGTCTGAAGCGCCCGCTGCAAGGTCGTGTCTGTTCGACCCTCTGTGAACGGCTCACATCTCGGAACACTTCGTTCAGGCCAGTCGTGATGATATTAGCAGCGTTCGTCTTCGAATTAACTTGTTTTGAGTCATTTGGTCAATATTGCAGACTGACCAGACACTCCAGACGCTCCAGGTATGTACCTGCCGTCTTCCTGATGAAGGCCTCCCCATGGGTCGACGATAGCGATTCAGACTACTCCTCCGACCACGGCAGTCTCTGGGAGACGGACTCCTCCGATGTTTCTTCCGTCGAGTTCTCTCGCCACAATGTCTCCAAGCTCGAGGCCCACCTTTACTATTTCGGCATCCGGGGTCCTAGACGGCGAGGACCCAAGCTGATCTTCCGGACGTCCAAGGACGTGTTCACAGCGCCCTCGGGGCCAGAGCAATCTCCTCGTCCCATGTAGCTTCGGCCAGTCTATGAGCACCACATACTTGGCAAAGACGATGTATGGGCTGCTATTCGTTACAAGGTAAGTTCGCGGCTTTCTCGAAGCGTAGCAAGCTATGGACTGACAGTCATTTCAAGGTTGTTGAACTTCTCG
Organism: Terana coerulea; assembly: GCA_024811115.1. Classification (NCBI taxonomy): domain Eukaryota; kingdom Fungi; phylum Basidiomycota; class Agaricomycetes; order Polyporales; family Phanerochaetaceae; genus Terana; species Terana coerulea. Next base: position 28,269 of record JAKOGH010000724.1, on the reverse strand, counting down.
ATCGGCGAAACATCAAGCATTCGCCGTCCGTCGACCTTGTTCGTTTCAGCTGGCTTGAGAAGAACAAAGACGTCGAGGAGAACAAGGGTGACGAGGACGTCGAGGACGTCGACATCGAGGTCGCTTTGTACGGGACAGTCGTTATCACTCCTGTCACGATTTGGGTAGGAGTCTTGCCTGATAGTCTCATCAGCGAGGTCGCATTTCACTCTTCCAACGACATCCTCGATCTTCTTGTAGAGCACGGCATTTCTGATGTCGATGTTGCGTACCGTGAATCAACAGTCCAGCACTTCAGTGGTCCCGAGCTGTTCGCACCCGTCTCGGACCTCGATCCTCTGAAAGCCGTTATCGATCCCTTGACTACTGCACTTGGTCTGCCTATCGCTGGCTTGAAGACGTTGAAGAACCAGGGAACAATGGGCTTTTACTTCAGAGTGGATAAAGATTTTTACGCAGTCACGGCCCGCCACGTCCCGTTCCCGGAAAGACTATGGGAATCATTCACACTCCTACGTCAGCACGTTCTTTTCTCCTAGAAATAAGTGCATTTTTGACCACATCTACAAAGCCAGGCCTAAGAAGAAGGTTGTCCTCATGGGTACCAAAACATTCACCAACTTCCTGATATCTATCCAAGGCCATATCGACAGCTTGAGCAGCAAGGTTGGCTCCTTGGAGAAGCAGGCTACGCCGTTGGCGGCAAGGTCACAGGGCGGTGACCGTGACGCTGGGCACGCAGCAGGCAAGCTGGTGGAGACTCAGCGCGAGCTGAGCAAAACACGGACGGCGATCGAGGAGCTCAAGAAATTTTACGTGAAGGTGAAGAAGCAGTGGACGAAGCCGAAGGACCGGGTCATCGGACACATCGTCTGGGCACCTCCCGTCAGTGTCTCTGCCGCCCCTCACAGCTATACGAAGGATGTTTGCGTTACCAAGCTCCTTCAGAACTTCAGAGGGAGCTTGCTCGACCTGAGTGTGTGCTTATTCGTTTAGCTAAAGGTATCTAATCTGACTGTCCATATTACAGGCCCTGAGATCGACGTCGCCAAATTCATCAGCTTAGTGTACCCTCGCATCGATTTCGACTATCCAGCCGAACGTCTCCTCAAGCTCCGAGGCATTCTCTCCGCCGAAGAGATGCGCACACCCAGCAATAACGACCGCAATGGCGGCCCCATGCGACATGTCATAAAACGTGGCCCGACTACTCTCACCACAATCGGTTGTTTGACTGGATTTGAGTCCAATGTTCGCCGTTACTACATCACGGGCAACCAAGATTCGGTGGCCGCAGCAGTCTTCCCCCGTGACAACGAATCCGGTCCTTTCTCCCGGGGCTGGGGACTCTGGGTCCATCATTGTCGATGCCCACGGCAAGTTCGCTGCTCTCATCACCGGTGGCACGGGTCAATACAATTACTCTGACATCACGTATGGTTCACCAATGTACTGGCTCTGGGAGATTATCAAGGCCGAGTTCCCCGGTGCCAACCTCTACTTCGAAGACGACGGCAATTAGATTGCGGACTGTACTAGGTCTCATGCGTGTACTTCACCGTGGCTGTGTCGTATCCTATCTATATCTTAGCAGCTGTGTACATTGTTTCAGTGTTGATGATATCGAATACATTGGGTTTTGGTGACTACTGTACACGTTTGCTTTGAGACGTTACATCATGGGGGCATATTACAAGGGGAGAATGTTAGGAATGGGGCCCGTGGGTATGATGCGGTGAGGATTGATCTAAGGACACAGGTCAATGCTGTCTGATGTAATCCCATTAGAACGAGTGCACACACCATAGGATGGGACCAGTAGTAGTGCGTCTTGATGTGCTCAAAGTTGCATGTATCCTTGAACGCGGGGTTGTTCCAGTACAGCTGGCGCTGCCAGCGGTCGATGTTCGGGTACCCGTCACGGATCGTGCGGAGGTTGCACTTGAAGTGGCCATAGTACACCGGGTCGAAGCGCACAATTGTCACGAAGAGACGGATGTCGGCCTCAGTGAGCGTGTCGCCGACGAGGAAGTCCTTGCCGTCGAGTATCTTCTCGAGCCGGTCGAGCGACTCAAAGACCGAGATCACAGCGCCTTCGTACGCCTTCTGTGTTGTGGCGAAGCCAGATTTGTACACGCCGTCTATTATGTGAAGAGTCAAGCAGCGTTTAAGATAGGTATATGCGCGTGCGACTTACTGTTCACGGTGTCGTACACCCAGTCGTTGATCTCGTCAATCTCCTTGCGGTGCTGCTCGGGGTAGAAATCGAGCTCGGCCTTGTCCTTGGGCAGCAAGTGGTTGAAGGCGGTATTGAAGATCCGGATGATCTCAGAGCTCTCGTTGTTGACGATGGTGCTTGTCTGCTTGTCCCAGAGAACAGGGACTGTGAAGCTGTGATCCCGAGTCAGCCCCTTGGCGCATACAACCATCAGTATCGACTTACCGGCCCTCGTAGTTAGGCTCGATCTTGAGGTAGAGGTCCTTTACGTGCTCGGGCTTTGTTGATAGGGTCTTTGTCGGCTGCAGGGAACGCGTCGACGTTGGCGAACGGCCAGCCATGCTCGCCCATCCGTGGAGATACCACGCTAACACCTACGCGAACGGTGAGATTCGAACATGAGGTCGAGAGAACGCCGCACTAACCGATGAAGTCCTCGAGCCCTTTCAGCTTCCTCACGATCAAAGTACGCGTTGCCCACGCTGAAGTCGCGGTCAACGCTTGAACCTAAAGAGAGGTACAAGACGACTCACGACAGGCATAAGAGACGTAGAGGTGGTAGCGATCTAAAACCATCTTAGCCAAATATTGAGACAGTCATCAGATATACACACCTTTCTCGGGCTTGAACTCCCCATCCTGCGAGATGGAGTTCCGGAACGTGGACGCTTTCCTCTTGAACGTCCCGTCCGCCTCTGTCTTCATCCGTCTTATGTCCGCCGCTTCGTGAAGCTTGCCAGCCTCCGCGGCGGGAGTTCCGACCTGGTGTGGCAGTGTACTCATGTTTACTCTCTTAACGAGTGCGGTGGTGGTGTGAAGTGGTTTGAGTGCGGTGAAGCGGGGTGAGGTGAAGCGAAGGCTGCGAGACGGGAATCGAAGGAGGATGGTGGTCATAAACCAACCGGTGAAGCTTATATGCCTGTGAGGTCTGGGTGAGCGATGTCATGGCCATTGCGTACAATCCAGTCAGCGCCCAAGATGATATCGTCAGTATCCAATCAGCTACAAGTCAGCGGAGGGTGGATTAGACGCCGTCGCTCTGGACTTGGCTTCAGCACACTCACGCTCACCGACCGAGGTCCGTAAAAGTTTAGTAAAGCAGCCAACCAGAACCAGGACGACTTGACAGCGTGTTGGTGAGTGTCATATCACTCTGCTATGTCAGAAGAATGAGGATGGTCGAGCAGGATGTGCTGTCCATGAAATGTACAAGCCAGTTTTTCGCGCCTGAGGCATGCCACCGCCCTTGGTTCGAGCCTTCACTCTCATCCCGCATATTTTTCGACGAATGTCGTGGCTCCAGGGTACCCCCGTGTATCAATGTAAACGACTTTCGTACGGCGGGTCACAGTTAGATGGCATGCGTGGTGAATTGGGCACATAACGGTTAGTAGTCCGGCTCACCTACTTTATGTGGAACTTGGCCACTGACTTGCTACGTGTAGAAAGTCAGAAACAACGCAGTGCTTTCAGCCTCATGGCTCGAGACGCATGACTGATAAGACGTCGTTTCCTTGCCAACAATACGTTCTCTCACCGACAGGTCTGCGAAAGCTGCCCAGGGGCGCTGATGGCACTCCACAGTGACCTTGTACTCTGAAGCTCTCGAACCTTACATGCCCCACCCAGAGCATTGTATGAGAATGAGACGTTGATGTGATAGGGAAGCAAGCGCAGAAAACTGGGCTCTATGCTATCATGTGGCAACAGGCTATATAGTATCACGTTCGCAAAGTTATGGATCGCTTTGTCTTCCGAGGCGCGAGCAATAGCCCTTAAACCCTGGGTGCTTCGCCCATTTCGAACTCTTCCGAAAGCCCCACTCTTGTAGTACCGTTGTCTTCACTCAACTCTAGCAACGTAGGAGCACAAATGTCCAGCACAACCCCAGAGGTGGTTATCATCATCAGTGGAGAGTACGTCTATGTCTTGTTCGAAGCGGCATGCAGCTGACATTGCTCTCAGACGAACCTCGAATAGCGTGCAATATGCTGTGTCAGGTAATTTTCTAGGCATAATTCACTCACCTCTTCTTGACCCAGATCCCTGTAGCCCTGGTCATATATGAATACATTTTGACTTTCAAACATGAAGTAAGGAACGTATGGAAACGGAAAATTACAGCAGCGTCTTTGCTTTTATTCTCAATCCGATGGATCATGGTGCTTCAAGCTATCATGCCATTACTACAAGACCGAAAGGTGCGATATCATGGGTTCGCGGAGACTGGTTGACTGACTACTAGTCTGATTGGTGCTCACAGAGGTTAGATTTCGTGCGCCTTTTACGCAATGCTACTGAGATGACTGTAGTTGCGCTGTAGGGCGATGGTTCGGAGATGTCGTGTTGCTGATTGGGTACTTCCTGATGTGTGGTACGTGATCAGTAGCCTTCGAAGGCCTTTACATATGCTTATGTCATAGCAGTTTGGTCCGCACTACGAGCATATGCCATTGGTGGACGAAGTGTCCTTTTATTCCTCTTCATTTTTCTGTTGAATCTTTCATCCGTGGTCACCAATGTCGTGAGTTGTGGAGAATTCTTAGCAATACTTAAGCTGGTGCTGACTCCAGCGCAGTTTGTTCCAATTGACGAGCGGCCAGTTTACCTGTATTATCCCTGGAATACGTGCGCTGTTTCATGAACAGGCGACTACACCAACCAATATCTAATGTGCGTGCTGCTCTGTACTCCGACGCTGTAGTCTTACTGACTAGTCCCTAGCTGTGAGTACTGGCCGGAAGGACACTGCGTATTTTTCTCAGCATCCTTAACAAACTAGGTCTCCTCGTCACTCGTATCTCTCTCATCCTGTCCGATATAGTAGTGCTCGGGGTGACGTGGGCGAAGACGTTCCGCCAATGGCGTGAGGGACGACGATTAGGGCAGCATGTGCCTCTTACAGTTTGCCTCCTGCGAGATGGTGAGTCATACGATTGATCGAGTGCTATGGGATTAATCATCTCATGAAACAGGGGCAGCGTACTTTCTGTACGTTTCAGCGAATTTTGGCGTTTATTTCACTACTCACCGACTGAGACCAGGATTTTGTTAGTGATTACTGTAGCCGATATTTCCGTCGAGCTTGCGCAAGTTGTAAGTCGTACGGTGACTTGTTCTGAGGCAAACAGGAACCTGACTAGTCCTAATCAGTACTCGGGCCTGTGGACTCCCCTCGGTCCCTTCAAAGAAACCATGGTAAAGGCGATTTCTTCGCAGCCTATTACGCTTATGTTAATGATGTTTTCCAGCCTCTTATACTGGCCAGTCGCTTCATGATAAACCTCAGAGAAGCTGGTACTTCTGACATCTCTCATGAAGCGTCAAGATCAGTGAACCCTGCCTGGCTTTCCGGTCTGAAATTTGCCCCCGCAATAGTAGGCAACATGGGCGAAACACTTGACTTCATCCATTCGGAAGACACTCTTGACGAGAATCCCAACGACGGGTTCGACCAAAACAGCTTTGTGGACGCCAACATGTCGCGGTCGCCTGATTTAGGGCCAAGTGAAGCGTGGTGTATAAAATACAGGCTATTTGCAACATATTTGTTTACGCGACGACGCAGATGCTGACTTGTGCAGAATACACAACAGCCAAACTAGCAGCCCCTCATCCAGCTGTCAGTCTACTTAGTTGTACATGCTCAGGTGCTATCCGTTTCCACAGCGCCGTGCAAGCTTCTCAGACGTTGAGTTCATCGGTGTCTGCCGAATCTTTGTGGCGTCCGGCTATACCCAGATTGGCAGCGCGCGCTGCAACTTGATTTTTCCCCTCCTACCCGAGGCCGGTGAGGCTTTGACGATCTTTGATCCAATACTTTTATATATTGCCCCTGACGACTAGCCAATCTACGATGCTATGCAGATGCGGCTAGTAAAGTTCGTTGGCGAGTACAGAAGTTAGGGATCCACCATCAGCAGGTCACCGCCTTATTCATGATAACTGTGCGCTTAGCTCGTTACCGCTCGCAGATGGGAGTATCAACTTGACGAGGCTTGATTGACGATCCTGACATCAGTGATTAACCCCTAGTATTTGTATCTACGAAGATTGCAATCCCATCTTGCTTTGCTCAATCAGTTCGTGAAACCCGACATAAGCGCAGCGTGCGCCTGAAGCCAGCGTCCAGCTAAGTATGGCTCAGATTCGAGTGGTTATAACCCCCAATACAAATTTGAACGGTACACTCAGCTCCTTTACTTGACCACTCCGTTGACACCACTGAGTATGTCGCAGCCCACAGATGCAGAACTTTCGCAGATTATCTCGGACACGTGGGTTCGCCAACACTAACCTGATGTACTTACTCATCAATTCTTGAAATGTTTAGAACTATCGCGAGCCGTATTACTGTTGGCCTGGCAGGTATGCACACCTCCAACGCTACTGCGTACTAGTACGGCGCACTGACACTCCACCCACTATCTTCATAGCCCTAGTGGTTTACGAGTATATAATCACAATACACCAAGAGGTAGTCACTGCGTGGAGGCACGGGTTTTCCCTTGTTTCTGCTCTGCTGGTAACGACGCGCTGGGTCATGGTGCTGACGGCGATGTCTCAACTACTCCCTTCAACGCCAGAGGTACGTGCACTTTCGGCTCTCGAACATCCGTTTGGGCTTCACATAAATTCTCAGAGGTTCGTCAGGAGCATTCGTGATAATTATACTATATGCTCACAAGTAGTATGGTAGTTGTAGGCCGGTTTCACTGCTGGGTGAAGTCTTAGGCCTGGTCGGCTTCATTCAAGTATCTCGTACGCCCTTCTGCTCTTCTACGAGACTACACTTAGCTGATTTTCTTGTAGTGTTCTCAGCGATACGCATATCAGCCCTTTGGAACAGGAACAGAGCTCTATTTGCTGTGGTGTTTCTCCTTGGATTAACCCCTGTTGTGACGAATTCTGTGAGTTGCTCCTGCAGTTGCGTTAAGGCTTTGCCTTGTACTCATGTTACTCAGTATGACCTCGCCCGCGTGAGCTTCGAGTACATTGGCCCGCCATTGTCCGTATGCGCCGAGACGAGTACGGTCTCCCAGAGGTTGAGCAACATGTAAGTTCTTCAGACACTTAAAACCGCATGAGCGGGATTGTGGGCTTAGTTGATTCGTCCTAGACGTAAGTGTTAGAACCATCTCCACGAAGCCGTCTCTCATCAGCAGCTCCAGTTGTGTATGTCACTCGCATTCCGTGCATCGCCGCGGACGCTCTCGTGCTTGCTATGACGTGGGCGAAAACATACCGCCAGATTCAGGATGCTGTAACCCTGTTACACAAGACATTACATTCCATGACCGCACACACGTAGATACATCCCATTCCTAGTACAGTACGCGCACTACCTTAATTAGCACCCGTCCTTCCATATATGGAAGGGATAATTCTAATTGGAAACCCCGGGTTCCGGAGAAACCCTCCCAAATCGGGGAAGGGGCGGGACGCTCAGCTATAGGCGCTGGTAGGCCGGAAGCGATGAAAAGCAATCTATGCAGCACTAGTACTCACTACGTGTAGGCTAAATATGCAATATATTTTTGAGGCTTTATGTACCATTCTGTTAGCACTGGTGCAACAGTAGAATATCTGAAGAAGCCATCAGTACTCACATTTTGATAAGCAAACTTGTTACTTTCGGATATAATGCCAATGCTTACTCTGTGACCATGCAGCCAGTCTAAATAATGTATGTGTAACTTCAGGGACCAATACAGGCTACATTAGGCATACACCCAGCATTTATTGATTCATAGGTCGAACCTTGGATCAAAAATCAGCTAAAAGCTGCATATAAGCGACAGTAACCAACAGTTGGTGATAAATAGTATATTCAAGTACACATAATGTTAGAGCTGGCTGATGCTTATTTTATTAACCTTAAGTGGAGCTTTTTGTGCATTAAAATGGCGATGAATGAGCTATCCTCCTCTGATACTGGCCGACGCTAGTGGGCGCCTGTTATCCAGGCCGCCCGACGCCTTCCTGATTTGGGTGGGTTTCGGGCGCTTGTGGAAACCGGGGTTTCCAATTAGAATTATCCATATGGAAGGACGTCCACTTCTAGGCACCCTCCTCCGAAGACTCACTATTCCCACGGCTCCCTCATATATAAACCTCTCCCCTTCGTAGACGGACCTCAGTCTTTTCTCCCGTCTACGAAGGTATGCTGCACTGTCCCCCTGTAGCACCTCCTCATGTACTTACCAGTCTTTTCTCCCGTCTACGAAGCTTTTGCCCGTTCTCTCGTCCGAAACTGAGTGTTTCCCGCCGCTGCACACGGCGGGCTTCCAGATGCTCGCAGATTGAACATGAAGCTGTCGGTTACGACGTGCCTTGTCCGCGATGGTGAGTGTTGGATGGTCCGGTCGGCCTGGTTTGACGATTGCTGATACATCCCGGGTACAGGTACATTATACTTTGTGTGAGCTCCTCAATCCATGTCCTCAAACGGAAAACTGAGCCCTACGCAGCATTCTTCTAGCACTCAATATAGCGCAAATAGCTACGGAGTCAATTGTAGGTTCAATATACCTGGCTGCCCAGCTGAATGTTCTACTAACGAATATCGATCGTCAGCCGACCGCACCTGTCAGCGCGTTCGTTGTTACGTTGGTGCGCAAGTATAACGCCTTTCGGAGAAACCGCCCCTAACTTCACTCACAGCCGCCAATCCTCATAAGCCGCTTTATTATGAACCTCCGCGAGCTCAGCAACAGGGACCCTACCGAGTCGGGGACCCAGCATTTTTCTCAATTCACCGCACCTGGGTTCAGAGTCAGCCCGAGTGTGGTCGGGAACATGGGTCAAGACTTGGATGACATGCTCTTCGCCGGCAGTGATATAAGGGAAGACGTAGTCTTAGCTGTCAAGAGTGGCCATGGAGAAGTCAATGCGCCTGTAGCTGGTGGTGGCGCATCCGATGCGCTTGCTTAGCCTGGCAGCATACCGTTAGGTTGGGTGAGATTGTGAGATAGTCAAAGTCACGCTGTATTTTGCATGTAACATATAGCGCGCATGAGCGATACACGGGATTGTGTCATACCACATCAATAGATTAGCTAAAATGTCCAAGAAAAACACCAACGGAGGGAAACACTTACAGAGAGTGACGTCGTACGCTTTGCAGCTGAAAGTAAGGTAATCTCGCGAAGAGATGCAGGTCCAAAAATTCGAGGCCATTCGGCAAGACTGCTCGCCACATGTGTGAAGCTACATTTAAATCGCCGTGAATAGAATCGGTTTCGCACTGCTCCCCGAACACGTAGCCTTTCCTCGTACACCACATGGTTCTTGGTACTCTGTGTGATGGCAATCGGCGTGCGACTGCTTCTGGCAGCTCCCCAGCATGCCTGTCGTCCGCCTTGATCCATAGCCGAGCTTTCGATGCATGACCTTTGGGCCGTTGCGACGATGTCGGGTCGCGTCGCCTCCCGGGCAGCTCACTGGGACGGCTCATTGCGATAGAACGCGGGTCAACACACCCTGTGTGTTAACCCCTTCCATGAATGTATGCGTGGGCTACTTGCAGGGCACTAGCCGTGGCCAAGAGCCGTACACCCTGCAAGTGTGCCCACCATCCTGGTTTTAAGCGCAGAGTATCCAGAAACCACCTCCTCACATAGTAAGAAGGCGCATGGGCAAATGCCATTTTACCCGCCGTGGGTTCACGGATGGTGCCGATAGAAAGACGTACGAGTTCAAGATGCAAACGTACCGACTCAGGGCCTCCAGCTGCGCGAAAAGATGGTCTGCACGACCAAAACCCTCGCCGCGTCCGGGTCTTCGGGTTGTAAGGCATTAAGCATCCGTCCTCTCCACTCTCCACTTGTTCCTGCGATCGTTTGAAGGAAGTACCTAGCTTGTCGTATTAGCTAACTGCGGGCTTGTACATACCTGCCCTGCTGATGCAACTTGGATGCAACGCGGATACGCAGCCGTGCAAACGCGGATTAGATAGCACTTGATCCAAATGCTTGAATTGTCGTGAGACTTTGTATAGTGAGACGATAGTTGAATGGTTGATGAATGCATTCGGAAGAGAACGTTAGACATCATGGTTACGAAGGAACTGGCAGGATGCCTCAGGGGTCAGGTCCTTTCGGGTTCAAGGTTAGGGGCAATCAGATGTCTGCGGCTCCTCCCGACACAGAGCGCCAACAGAGCGCCCAATGTATCGGCTTTGCCGAGTTGAGCCACTCGGGCCACAACGTTCTCTTTCATCCACCACCCTCGAACTTATTTGACCGCGGTACCTCAGCGCATAGAAAATATGGTGAAACGCAAAGCAAACGTGTACGATGACCCTGCAGACTATCTTCCAACACTCGCCGGATCGTCGTACACGCCGGCTCAGGCAGCTTACAACACCCCCGGCTCGTCCTCCAATCCTATTCTACTCGACTCACCTGCACCGAAGGCCCCGGCTGCCAAAAAGACAGCGGAAAGCTAAGGATCCGAATGCACCAGTACCCGAGAAGCGGCTTGCTATGATGAAGAAGAAATGCCCCCAGAATATCCTGGACCGTGCAGAGAGAGTCGCCATGCAGAGGCGCGTCGCGTCGCGTTGATATCCTCGATATATTCACAAACTCATCAGTCTTCCTTCAGATTCTTCATGGTGGACAGAAAACGCGTAGACAGACAGCTTAAGGAGGAATTCCAGGTCCTGGGCTCTACCGGAAACGTATGTATTGCTTGATCCCTACTGTGGCCCAGCCTGACACTTGTTTTAGGTTTATACTATCACCATTGACAAACTTCCATCGTGCAATTGTGGGTCCAGATAACCTTTCCAACAGGCTAGCTGCTCAATGGTGTCTTAGGCCCGGATGCATTGAAAGGAAATCACTGCAAACATATAGTATGTCCTCACATGGTGCCCGTCTTCACTGCGACTCATGCATCCTAGATATTTATCTTCTCCAAAGGTAACTTAGACTGCTCAGCGGGAGATTTTCTCTCACACTGCTTTAGTCTTGCAGGTCTCTCAGCATTCGCATGTTTGGTATCAGAAGTAAGTCGGCGTGTAGTCGACTTTCAATGCTGGGGATTTAACGCAGAATCAAACAGAGCTCTCCTTACCTCTGAACTGCAAGACGTCTTTGATAACGCGCCCTTGGCTCCGAACGACATGGCTCACGCCCGTGTTCGTGAAGCATACGCTCTCGCAACTGGCAAGGCCGTGACGTCGAAGTCGACCAGCAGCAAGCCCAACAGGCGGGTGCCGACGGAAGAAGACGACTGCTCAGTCTGTTATGAGAATATGCAAGGTGCATCCGAAGCAACATTGTCGTTCTGCGAGACGTGCGGAAATTGCTTGCATAAGGAGTGTTTACAAGAATGTCGGTGACTTCTCGATCACTCAGTCGGACAGGGACAATTGCTCACAGGGTAATCATTCAGGGGCAAAGAAAAAGGGCGCGAATGTGACCTGTCCGATATGCCGATCAAAGTGGACCGTCCCTGGCGCCGCAGGTGGATCGCGGTCTGCAACAACGTCGGAAGGTTATCTTAACCTTGGCTCTGCGGCGGGTGCCAGCCCCGTGCGCGATACGAGTACCTGTAAGCCTTGCTTAACCCTATGCCAAATAACAATGGGCTGATAGCGATCACAGACTACCATGGGCCAAGACGGGGCAAAAGGCATTATGGTTATCACGCCTATGATGACTACTGAAGGAACAGCTCGCTTCTCGCTGAATTCGCTGAGTACGGTTTTCACTGATTCGAATCTACTCATCTCCTGGTTGTATTCTTGGTCACTGAACCTCATCTGGGCTTTACCACCTTTTTTAAATAAATACATATACCGTTTCCATCACCTGCGCTTGAAGAACATTTTCTACTTATCATAGTGTTCTATCCCGCTTTGTAGAACCTCCTCCGGGGGCTCACCGTCCGAATAAGGCTCTATCGCTGGATGCAAACGCTCGCTTTGTTTCGGAAGCCCGAAGTCACTGTTTCTCCTACAATTATTGTTCGAGGACGAGATCTAGCCGCGAATATCGCAACATAAATTATGTCCAAATGATAGGTACGTGGTGTGTCACTCATACAAAATACGAATATTGATGCGATAGCTTGCACAGGGTATACTATCGAAATTTTCGGAACGTTTCACGCACTATAGGAACAGTGTAGTACTCACTGCTTGAACATCTTATACGCCACCCTTGCGTCGAGAGGCTCTCTGTAACCCTGTTACACAGTCTCGTATACATTCCTTTACATATCTCCCCCTCGGACCTCTAGCGTACACACACGGACCATTAGCATATACATCCAAACCGTAGTTACATCTCCCCTTCCATATATGGAAGGACTGCCACTTCCAGCAACGCCACCTCCGAAGACTCAACCTTCCCACGCCCGTTCATACATATACCTCCCTCCCTCGTAGATGGATCCCCAGTCTTTCCTTCCGTCTACGCAGGTATGCCCGTTGTCTCACCGTAGCTACTCTCACATGTACTTACAGTCTTTCCTTCCGTCTACGCAGTTTGTTCCCGTTCTCTCGTTTGATCTGAGTGTTTCCTGCCGCTGCACACGGCAGGCTTCCACTCGCTTCGATTCAGTGGCCCTGTCTACAAATCCGTCGCGCATCAGCACCACTCTAGCCATCCGTCTCTCACATTCTATAACTTATCGTCGACATACCTGCTGTTCTGGTCCTCTTTGACTTGCGCTCAACGCGCTGCTCTTGGTGAGTCTTGATCACATTCTCAGGCTCGTCACCGCCTATTCCTGTTCCGACCTTCGTTTCTGAGCTCTGCTCCTCGATTGAACCTCCAGTCACCGTTGACCGTCGGCCGATTGTTTCCTCAGCCTCTACAATGCTCCTCCTCTGTTTCTTCGGCGACGCCCACACTTCTTCTTCACCCTCTCCCCCGCCCCTCCTGGACCATCCACTCGGGAATATTCGTCCTTCGGCGCATCCACACAGGATACAGTTTCTGCCGCCTTGCTACTTGCGATGGCCGCAGCCATCGATAGGAGCACCGCGAGTGTTCCGTGCCTCCGAGTCCATCTCTACCTCGTCTATGCACGGCAGTCCCATCTACGGCTCGGTACCCGTAGTAGGCTCCTGCCGTTGTGACTCGCCGGAAAGAATATCTTGTAAGAGCTGCTCCTTCTCCTCGACGGTTTTGCACATCCATAAATCGAAAATCTGAACCTTTGTGAGGAAGACGCGGTGGCCGTCCATTTCATACTCCTGGGACAGCGCCGCATCATCGAGTTCGTCTAGCCAAAAATCGCCACGCTCTTCGTCTGAGAACTCCTTAGAGACCTGGATCTGGATTCGCAACTTGTGCAGGCTGACCGCCTTCGGGAGAAAATATCCTCTAGGGATACTTTCGACAAGCCATCTGGCGATGGGTGCATCCTGTTGTCCTGAGAGGAAGATAAACAACATCTGGATTTCCTCAAATGTGTCGATGATCTCGTCAACCATGGTCCAATCTATGCGTTTGAAATGCTCAAAAGAACTCGTGAGGGATGGTCGAAGGGCAATGTTACGCCGATTGATATTCTGCCTGCCACTGGGCTCCAGGGTGTAAAACTTCCACCGGGCACCGACAGCCTTTAGGCCACTCATGGTCTGGGTCTCTTGGATCGCCGTAGGTTACTCCCACATGATGTTGCCCTGTTCACATAGGCTCAACATTTCATATTTACAACATGTACAGCAATGTTAAGCCATACCAATGTAGATTTTCGTTGTATAGTCGGGGTTGGACAAGAAGACTAGTTGGAGATAACGTTCACACAGCATGCTTGGGGAATGGGGCCAGTGGGGCGTCTGTGACAGCCAAAGGGCGATAGTTGTGATGTGTTCCACGACATGAGGCCCTCTGCATTCACTCAACTCGATGGACTGGAGCATACTGCGCCGCTGTCTCCTTAAACGCCGCATGAGGGGTATAGTGTCCAGCACTGGAGCAACATCGGGATTATCGAAAGCGAGCTTTCTGCATTCCACAAACGCAACGCTGGGGATATCTGAAATGAGTCGGAAGAGGTCATAGAGGTTTCGAAAACGAAGGTCGGTAAGGTTCAGGTACAGGAAATGAAAAATGCTTCCTGGTAGCGTCCGGGGTAGAGAGTCGGATAGCCTACGAGGTGCATAGTCCATGTTACTTGGGAGTGATGGTCTACTCGCAGCAACAGGTACATAGGCTCTCTCCAACTCGAGGATTTGTTCGCCCTCGAAGCTGTTGTTTTGACGGTAGTAGTCCTTAAAAAGCAGGCGATGTAGCCAAGGCGTCCATGCATCCTTGCATTCGAAGTGGCAGTGCTCGATACAGTTGTATAAGAGCGGGAAGCCTGATATGGAGTGGTCGACGAATGTGAATAGTAAATCAATGTCGCGCGGCCGCAAGCTCATGACGTGGAACATGCCGACTCGACACCTTGAGGCCCAGTAGCGACATACCAGGCTGTAGGTACCGAGCAGTCTTTTTCCTCTGTCCAAGTGTAGCTGACGTCGCAGATTGTAATCAACTCCTCGAGAATCCTGTTAACGATCTCCGGAGGGAGGTCGGCTGCTGTAGCGAACGATCTGTGGGTGGGTGCGGGAGGCATTGGTCGCCTAGATTTACTCAAAATCACGTGGTTCGGAAGCGAAGGTTAAACGTTAACGTTGAAGTTGAAGGATGGAAACAACTCAGATGGTGTAAGTAGACCAGGAGCGAGGCCACCAGTTCACGACCACACAGCCGCCGTACTGGCTTTCCAGATCAACAGACGTCGGAAAAAGATGGTCGCTATATTAGCTTTATCAAGTATAATTCATTCGGAAATCAGTCTGTTGGGGAAACTCGGGACACAAATACGAGGATACAAGCTGCGCGTTGGCCTGGACATCCAAAAGCAAGCTCTCATGCGGAGAAAAGCAGTGAATTGATAATAGCAATAGAATCCCGGGTATAAAATACTAGACAGATGTCAGACACGAGCACTCACATATCCCATAGCCTCACAACGACCCCTCAACTTGGGAACCGACTACTTAAAGCCGGACAGCCGCAAAGCGGTACCATAGACAGCAATGCCATTCCACAGCCTCTATGTCTTGCGATCGCATGTGGTATCACTTGCGAGGTATTGGGCCACGCAATTAGGCCACCAGCGAGGTTTACAGTACTGGAGCATGAAAGTCGGAAGCATGGAGATGTCGGCGAAAGGACCTCACCGAGCGGTGATCCGGCTCGGATCAGCAAGAGCCGACAGCGTCGTGGCGTCGGCCACACCCAAGCAAGCAACATTTTCTCTAAGATCAATTACATCCACTAACAAGGCCCTGAGGCCTGACCCTTGAAGCTTGAAGCTTGATCTCTGGAGGTAGGTGCTAATACCAATTTCAAAAGATATGCAATAATATACAAGATGCTGAGGGTCCATTCTACAAGACTATTTCGAGCCGATTACTATAGTACATACATACTTTCGTCCCATCGCGACCTAGGTCCCCTTGAAAGATGCATGAACCGAGGAGCATCTACCATCGGCTCAGCCAAAAGTGAGTGCTACGATGCGCCCTGATGCGGCGGCACCTGCAGGAACTGCACCAGCCGGCTGCTCGCCTCCGCCTGCTGATTCGCCAACGAATATCCGTCCTGCGAGTCGCCGCTCGTCGACGGACTCTCCGTGCGGAACACGTCCGCGTCCAGAATCGACGGCGACGCGGTGCGCGGCGTCGGTGGCGGGTGCGTCCCGTGCGTGCTCGTCGCGCGGCTCGGCGGGTACTCGATGTTCAGCTGTTCCGCGGTCTCCGGCGGCACCGTCCAGATCTTGACCGCGCCGTCGTGAGAGCCGGTCGCAAACATGAACGGGTCGGCGGCCGGGTTCCATGCAATGCATGTAAGGTCGCCACCGCCGAGGGCTTGCGGCCGGATGTGATGGAGTAGAGCGGCAGATTCACGGTCCCAGATGTGGATATCACCAGCTATCGCTAAGTGTGAGCGAAGACCTCAATGCAAGTTGCTCGATACTCACCTTTACCAGCACACAGTACCAACTGGTCATTCTTACCTCCGAAGTAGCTTGGTCCAGCGAAGTCAACAGGCACCTTGGGCATGTATGTATGTCGTAATGATAACCGCGAGACATCCTTGATATTATCGATTTTCCATAGTTGCGGAGGAGCCTGGTACGGAAAATATGAGCACCGTACAGGATTCCGTGGACCGAAACACTAACCTTGTTCTCATAACTGACCAACGCGACGTCACCTGTCCGTGCGATTGTGATGTCCCGAACCTCGTGCAGTACAGGGACACGGCTACGCGGAAAAGGTCAGCACGAATCAAGGTACGAGGAACCATGATGTCACGTACTTCTCGATCTCGCGCTTCCCAAGATCGTAGACTGACGGATAGGGTTGGCACAACTCTTCGCGGATCAACGCAAAAATCGCGCACCTATAATTTGTTTTTCCGCGCGACTCTTTTTAGGTTGGAGACCATCGGCAGAAGCCGTCAGGGTGCCGACACAGAGCATCTTCTTCGAGTCCATAGTTACAGCGACGTCATGAAGAATCATACGAGCAAGCTGATACGAGTCCGACACCTGGCATAGATGGTTGGCCAACGTGCTGGCAGTACTATAAGGCTGAGTTGACTCACGGTTCCGTTGGTATCCTGAATACGTGTAGTTAGGTGGTGCGCATTATCAATACATGTGTACCCCACTTACCACTTTGTACACATAACAGCCTTCCACAGACAAGAACGCTATCCTGGGTTTAGCAAGCGTTCCTGTATACATAATGGTACACGCACCTTCACCGCCAGGTAACCACGCAATGGACTGCACGTTGTGCTTTCGATCGATCGTTTTCTTGCACACGCCGTCCTGCAGCATTCATTAGCGATCAGCCGTAGCTATCTGAAACCGCCCCTCTTACATCTGTCCACACTTTCATACCCCGGCCCATCTTCGTCAGAAGCGTGCGCCCGTTCGGTGACCTATTGTATGAGCGTTAGGGGTAATCGAGATCCAGAAGGTTGGATGACGTACCAAGCAACCTGTCCGACGAAGCCCTGTGGATGTGCGAGTACACGGTGGGATGTGACGGCATCCGGCTGACCCATATCCTGATATGGTTCAGTTGTCAGCGTACGCAAACAGCACAACATAGCGTAGTACTTACACCTATCCGGAAGATCACCGATGTCCTGTCCCAGCTGTAAGGTACATAGTTAGCACCAGACGAGTACGTCTATGAAGAAGATGTCGTACCTTGAAGTGGCTAGGTACTTGCCGTTCGGCGAGAACTGCAGATGCCGTACCAACGCCTGATGCGCCGAAAGGTCAATGTATGCCTCCATCTTCTTCAGCTTCGGCACGAGTGACGCGACGCGTGAGCCCTTGACCATTGTCGAAGCCAGGTCATGGAGCTTGCCGTGCTTCTCCGCGGACAGCGTGCGCTGGCGCCGCGGGGACGTCGTGAGCGAAGACACGCCCGACGCGGCGCGCACCATCATCACCGAGCGCACAATGTTCGTGAACCGTGCGCGTGCGGGGTTGTCTGCGATGGGCGTCGCAGGCGCGGACTGACTCTCGTGCATGGCGGTCGAGTCATCGCCGTCGATCGTCGACGGCGCACGTTCGGAGATGGGGCTGAGCACCGTTGCGGTCGCATCTGACCCGCGGTGCTCGCGGAAGGACATCGGCTCGGGGCTGAAGCACTGCGGCGACACAGGCGACTTGTGCCCGCCGCCGTCCGACAACTCCTCGTCCGCGGCGCGGCGCAAGCGTATCTTCCCGGAGACCCAGCGAGAGAAGCCGCTAAAATGGTCGGCGAGGTCCGCCCAGTACCGCCGGCCCCAGTACGCCACCTTGCGCGCAGCATTGGCGGGTTCCCGGATGCACCAGGCTATGCCGGGCAGCCCGTTCATCTTCACTTGCGTCTCCGAGAGCACATCAGCCAGCCACTTCTGGCCCTTGTGCCGCGTGAAGATGTACCGCTCAGAGGCAAACCAGAATGACACCGCTGTTAGACCGAAGCCGCTAAACGCGGAGAACACTGTAGTGACCGTCCTGGTGATTTTGTGCTGTCCTGAGGAGTAGGCAAATAGCACCAACCCCGCTGAGAAGCAGGCGACTGAGAGGACAAGGAACACCAGTGGAGACCGTTTGATCCAGATAAGAACCCACCAAGGTACTCGATGACCTGGCGAGCGGCTGCAGACCAGTGTAAGCATTTTCTCGACCATATAGACGTCTCATACTTACTACATTGCTTGTTTCCATGTGAGACCCAGAAGACTGTTGACAGCAGCGCCTATGCTGAACACCAAGGAGGTGAACCAAAATCCGTTCACACTGTCCGCTAGCGGGTTCCCGGTTTGATCAAAGGAGAACTGCAATGTCGTCGCTGTTACTGCGGAGAAGAACGTCGCAACAGTCGACAGATTCAGCAAGTTGGCGGCGCCGTGCTTCTGTGCAAAGCGGATGGTGGGTACACCTAGGTATTGCCCGGGACTGAGGTTACCACATGGAACAAAGCAACGTGAAAGAAGGTGAAAAACGAACCGATCTCTATAAAGACAGACAGTGAGGATGTGATGCCATCCAAGTGTTCACCCATTTCGCTCGTAAGATCATGCAAGTAGCGTTGCACGGCGGGGTACTTGAACTGGCCCTCGTATGTCTTTAAGCAGGAAGCCCAGTACTAGAAGCAAACGATGAGTACAGGTCCATAAATTTCAAAAGTGTGTCATACTCGAAGGTCTCCTTCCAAGGACACGATAGAGGCATTGACGGCTTCATCCGTGAATTCTGGGAACTCGTTCAGACAGTCGAGGAACGTAATGACATCGTCCGCGAAGCCCTGCAGCTGGCTTGGAAAGTCCTCCGCATCCACGTCTCCCAGCAGAACGGGATTGGTAACATGTGAGGGGCTTTCGCTTTCCGCCTCGGACGCACAGCGGGGTTCATGACATTTTCTCGTGCGCGCCTCGGCACCTTCCTCGGGAAGAGATCCGCTGCATTCTCTCTGAACAGGTATAGCAGCTGCGCGAGACGTTCGCGTAGGTGGAACGAGGACGATAGAATGCCCACAGAGCTGCCGAGTTGTCGCGCTGCGTTTGCGAAGTTCCTGAGCTGCGCGCAGGGACAAATTAAGGTTACGTCAGAAAAAACAAGCAATGGCTCACACGACGTACTTCTCTATCGAGACTAATGATCCGTCTATAGCGCCAATGTGGTTAGCGGAAGTGTAGGATACGGGACGGAGCGTGCATACCGCTCGAACTTGTTGAACGCCTCGGCGCCCACTTTCTGCAGATGTTCGTCGACGGTAGCTACATAGGTGGTCGATCACGCGACGTCAGACGGAGCAGAGGAATGGGAACTGGGCGGCCGGCACTCACGAACGTCTCTGTCATCTTCGAAGCTGGGTTGTTGGCTGTTGGCTGATGGTCGACATCGGTGAGATGGCTGGCTCGCCGGATGGTACAGAAGAAAACGTACGGACAGCCCCGATGCCCTCCTCCTTGCTCAACTCATGGAGCGCGTCTAGCAGACTAAGCAAAGTCTGCTTCCGCTTGCTTTTCGTCGCGCCGTCAGCCGGCGCCGCTGTAGGCGCGGCAACATTCGTGAGGTCGTATCCTGGAGGCCCTGGATCTGGCATGTCTACCGCACAATGATCAGTGCAAGTACGAAAGAAAAGATATGAGGGAGGACACGCACTGCGACCCATTCCCTATATACACAGTCGTGCTATACGTGGTTATATCTTGCAACGTAATGTGAGGCGTGAGTGTCTTGAGAGTCTTGATCAAGCGTTAGAGAGCGTGGGGGTCGTCAGGTAGGAGATGGCGTGCGTGGTCGGTGTGATTACAGGGAGGTAGGTGGGTCGGACGGGGGAACGTCGTGGAAGGGAAGGGAGAGGCCCTTTGAAGGGCGTCTACTATTCCAGCGCCTTGCAACACATGTCGGCTAGTTCTTGATGGCAGAATCCTCCGGCCGCGGGAAGGCTTTGATGCATCATGGCGATTGGCTAGCAGGCACGTTGCCCGTCCCTGCGAGGGATGCCCTCGCTATATGCGCCGCCCTGCGTCATATGTTCACCGCACATTCATGCAGTATATACTATATTCGGCCGACGGAGGTGCGTCGGCGTCGTGCGAAGTCCCGCGCACGCTGTGAGGCGTCGTGCAGTGGCCAAAGGAGGCGCAACGTCGGGGTAGGACGCTAAGCGAGCGCGGGCGACTTTAGCCGGCAACTTGAGGCATGCTTGGTTCTTAGTTTCGCTGCACTCACCTCGGGCGAAAAGATCTTAGCAGCGCTGCTCAGCGCGTCGACTTGTTCTGTGGACGTCGCGGCCACATTTGCCAGTGCGAACACAAGCCCGCGGCCCGCTCGCTCTCTTTGCAACTCTGGTTCCTGCCCGGTCATCCGAGCATACACACAGTTTGAGTTAATATTCCGCCACTTTTGGATGGAGCTGCTTGAGCATGATTTTGTGCGTGAGAGGCGAGATGCTGCTTTGCACATAACCGGACTGCGGAGATCAAGGGTCGTCATGAAGGAGTAAGACAAGCCGCTTGACGCCCACACTATTATTGGCCCCTGGTGCCGTAAGTAAATGTTAAGACCGGGTAACAATAAGCTTGTTACCCGGTAAGTGGCGTTCCTAACGGCCATCCGTTCCCACAGTTAACCGCCGCCATAACGGGCGTTTACCAGCTTCTCAGCCGCGCCATCACGTGACGCGACCGCCACTCAGCGCGTCGCGACTCGCGCGCCTTGTTTGAACAGTGCTGCCCTCATTCACCATGTCTCTCATCCCCGAATCTGTTGGACACATACACTCGCCAGCGAGACAGCTGGATCACAGCATATGCAAGAGGAGGCCTCGCGAACTTGGACTCAACAGAACGACATTCGCGGGAGTTGGAACGGTTGAGGGAGGAAAAGAGACACCTGCGTCGCAGGGCAGAGACCTTATATCGAGGATAGCGAATGATGCCGCACGTAGTACTTTTCTCTAGAATGCATGCTATGACGTGACTACCACGCTTGTTTCGTATAGGAAGAACTCGTCCGCCAACGTAAACTCGTGCAGCAATTGACCGTACAGAATGAGCAACTTCGTATGGAGCGTGACGAGTGGGAGCGTAAGGCGACGCAGGAACACATGCTGGCGGAAGACGCAAGAACTGCATTGTCCAAGGCGCTGCGGGACCTTGAGAATCAACGCGAGGCCAGAGGACGCGCAGCGTATACCCATCCAAGCCAAAAAGGGAACACGGAGATAGTTTAGTACAATCCACTCAAGCTCTGGCCAAATGCTCATGTAAAGCATTTGCAGCTAAGTTTTCTTCGCAGATAAAATAACTCGCACTGTATGGCATGCTGAAATTATGATACAGACTCAGTCAGATGAGAACTGTTGAGTCAGATAGACGCCGTAAGCGCTCTGCTCACATCTTCTCTATTATTCTACCAGGTTCCACCATGACGATGCCTATTGTCTATTGTCCTGGTGCCTATTTGTGTCTGTTTGTAGTACAGCCACCCAGTATTGTATATAAGGCAGCCCTCTGCGCCATACTTTAATAAGACTCTTCTGACTCTCACCCACTAACGTGTGTATCAACCAACCTGGTGAGTAACCATCTAGCTTCCTCAGGCCTCGGTAGGAGTGTACGCCGCTGTATGCGCTGCACTTCTACAGGTTATGAGCCGATGACGCGTTGATTGCGCCGTCACTGGCAGCAACAACAGCTCATTGGTATACTCGCCTGTACCTCTTCGCTGCCATCGTGCGCGACGGTTGCGCTACCTAGCGCACCGTCTCGCCGAGCAAGCTGAGCAGGCACGAGGTGCCCTTGGGCCCCTCCTTGGCTAAAAGCCAGGTCAGTACATCGTACTGACTGTTCTGTCTTTACGGAACTCAGCAATGTCTTCCTCTCTCGAGAAGCTTGTCACGTCGCCGACCGAACCAACTGGGAGCACTGGAGCGACACCTTGAAGTCGTTCCTGGGCACTCGGGCATCTCGTCAGCTCTTGACTGCAGCCGGCGGTGCCGGTCTTAGCACTGTCCCGGCCTCCGCTCGCCCCGCGACTGACAACTCAGGCTCGCCTGCGGCGAGTACCTGGCAACGAGCATGAGCACTCGGGCCGTCGACAAGCTCGACGACTGGATCAACGACGACCTCCGGGCCATGGGCTTCATCGCCTTCGCTTGACATACAGATTGGACAGTCAGTGAAGAACGAGACGACGCCAAGGCCCATGCGGTCCTGCACCCACCTACACCAGAATACTCAGGTGCGGCCTACTGACTTCGGGGCCTCCAGGCTTCGCCTCCCGAGGATCAGTCTCCAGCACCTGCGGTCGCCAAAATCCAGGCACATGTCGACCGCCTAGATGCAGCGCATGCGTCTGTGGACGATTACATACATCTGATGCTCCTCATTTCAAACACCAGGGTATGGTAAGCACATCGCCACCGTCACCACGCTGAACCAGAAAATGGTGGACACATCGCTAACTCCTACCCGGCTGGGGCCCCGATCCGGCAATATGGGAAGCAACTCATCGCTGCATGGGAGCAGCGAAAGCTTTCCGTGGGCCAGCGAAGCAGGCAAGTCTGCTAAACGCGTCGCCCGTCGGAAACAAGGGGAAGGACCCCAGTTCAACAGCAGCAGCGCCCTGGGGCAGCAGCAGCATGCGCAGCAGCAGCGCCGCGAGGGCAGCAGCAGCAGCAGCGGGACGGTGCCGGCAGCGGCAAGGGAAGAAGACCCAGCGGGCAAGGCGCGCGGAGCGGGCAGGGCAAGGCCCAGGATGCTGACCACGGTCACTCCTACATCGCCGCGGTCATCCCGGTGGTGAACGACTTCCCACCACGACATCGCGCTCTCGAGTCCGAGGGAAGAAATTCAGTCTCGCATCGAAGGAAGCGCGAGCTCGGCTCGCCAACGGCAACCAGTTCCCGTTGCAAGGCACACTTGCTGAGCTGGAGTCGTCGGGTCCCAGGAGCGCATCCGGACCCTCGAGGAGTTATCGACGCCAACGAGCACAACGCTCACCGCGCCGACGCCATGCGGGATATTGAGCACCGCTGCGGAACTCCGTCCGTGAGTTAGAACCAGCAGGAGTTCACTCTCGACGTCTCCCGTGCTAACTAAATTGTTAGCAATCCTCGACGAGGACGACGAGTCCCAGACTCTGCACAAGGCCCAGCCGCGAGGCGGCAGAGCTCATAAGCTTGCTCGCAAGCAGTGGATCGCGGACAAGAACGCCGCCCTGAACAAGGGCTCGACCCTCGACCAGAAGCGTCGCGGGCACGCGATGGGAGCGACACCAGCTTGTCGAAGCTGGCTACGCCCAGGAGAGCGAGTTCGCGCCACCGCCAGCCGAAGATGAGGCGCGGAGAGGCTCGTCGCGCCAAGCAGGCCGACCTCGACTACGCCGGCGCATGCTCGATGCTCGCATCGCCGAGCTCGGCGCCGCATCGACTCGAACAACGTCGCTCTCAAACGCAAGTTTGCTGAGCCGGAGTTCGTCGAGGGCCTTCTCTCGCCCGCCAAGCGCAGCTCGCGCGAATCCTCGCCGATCATCTGGTCAGACGAGGTCGACATGCAAATGTCGCTCGACAGGAAGGGCGGCTTCGACGCCGCGACCACCTGACATCGAGGGCGCGTGTCCACTCGGAAGCGAGGACAACGACAGCGGCGTCGGCAGCTAGGTCGCCCGGATGCCTGATGGACGATCGAGAGATCCACGAGGACATCATCGACGCGTGCCAGTACGTCTCCCTAACTCTGCACTCGTGCATCACTAACCGAAACCTTGCAGCTGATTGCGCAGTGTCTCGGCGGGCTGAACTAAGCAGTAGATACCACATGTATGCTACTGTATTGAATGGAGCTGGATTCCTTCTTAGGGCCGATGTGTGCACAATAAGTTATTTAACAGCGTGTGAGCTGCAAGGTAAAAACCTTGCAAAATCAAGTGATTGGCTGCTCGACTCAGGAGGCGTCTTTCCTTCAGCGGTCAAAGAAGTTTATTGCGCAACTTGCGCAACATTGACCAGTGTCGTTCAAGCGGCTAATGGGCATGTAACTATCTACGAGGAAGGTGACTCCGTCATCAACTACCGTCCTAGCGCGACAAGTAGAACGATTAAAGTCTTACTGAAAAATGTTCGACTCATGCCTTGCAAAAGACATGAATCTAATCTCGCTTGGCGAGCTGCTACGACGAACCGGTTAATTGAGGGTGGCGCAGCAGCTCTGAAAATCCTGGACGGTGATAATCGCCAGGAATTATTGCAATTCGTGCCGCTTTATCAAATGCAACAGTGTACTATTTAGACACTGACCGAGACGGCCTTGCGCTAGTCGCACGAAATAATGCATAGACGTTTTGGACATCCCTCGAGCGGATCCTACGTCGACTTCCGTCGGCAACGGCGGAATGTCCTGATTTCGACTATAACAAGTCGGACTCACCCTGCTCTGGCTGCGCACGAGGAAAGATGCACAATCGCTCTTTCACGCCCGACGCTCGGCGAGCATCGCGACCTTTTGAGCTCATTCACAGTGACTTTGAAAGAATTTCCGGTCGATTCATATCAGCGATACAAGTATATCATCACCTTTGTCGATGATTATACGTCGCATGCATGGATTATTTGCCTAAGGCTAAAATCCGTCGCCGGCAAGCAAAAAACTTTCTTGCTATGGTTGAAACCAGCATAAAGCTAATGTCGAGAGCTGGATGTGGGATGCGGGGGAGAATATAAATCAAACGCATTCATTCAAATGCTAAGGACGAAGGGATTAAAATCCTAACTAGCGTTCTCATACTCACAGCAGAATGGACGCGCTGAGCGGTTCAAGAACCTCATGGACAAAGCGAGGCTATGCGCTTCGCGGCTTGCATTCCTCCTTCGTGGTGGGAATTTGCGGTTATGCACGCTACAGTGCTTTACAACGCACTCGTTCGCGATTAAAATGGGTTACGCCTTATGAGGCGCTTCAGCGGGTGAAAAACCACGCGTTGATAACATCCAGCGTATTTGGCTGCGGTGCATGGGTCTTTATCCCTGCCGATGTTCGAAAGAACAAACTACAGCCTAAGTCCGAAATGATGACATACATCGGACACGCAGCGAGCGGTTGGACCTTCGTGAGAGGACCGCAACAACGTCGTGTTTCGCTCAACTCAGTCGAGTGGTGCGAAACTTATTTCCCCAAGTGTCCTGGCGGCCAAAATGCCCGCGCGGCCTGACGCCTCGCCAAAACACCAAAAATGCGAACGACAGTGAGTCTTCGCAGGTCGCAGGATCGAGACGATAGTGACGACGATGCGCCCGCCTAGCGGCGAGCTGCACTCGTCTAACCCTCCTTCAGCCAAAGAGACCGAGCGGGTTGAACGGCGGTTCGACCCCTAAGCCCCTGTTGGGCGTAGCCGTCCGCCTCGTCGCGGCGACACCACCGCAGAAGATCGCAGGTACGGCGCACCAGTTATTCCTGCTGGGCCGCGGCGTAGTCTCGCGCGTCGAAGGATCGTCAAAAATCCAGGCTCCGTGTACGACCAGTCACAAGCACCGTCACGGATTTTAGGTGCTGATAGAGGTATCCGTAGTTGGGAAAAGCAGACTGGCCAGACCAAGCACCAAGGTTAGCTAGGGGGCGGTCAGTCGCAAGCAGCCCGACAGTGTCCGCCACACGTCCTGCTAGCCCTTCTACATCCGAACAGCTCGAACCTGTTCGGATATCACTGAGCCCGCTGGAGACACTGGAAGCGAAAGCCCAGTGTCGAGATGACATACTGGCACGACTGTGCGGGAAGAGGAGTAAATTCCTACAATTATTTGCTTGCCCAAGCAGTCGATCCTGACGCAACAAAGTCTTCAGTCCGAGACTGGACTTCCGTGACATAAGCCGCCTGCCTGCAAAGCAGCGGGTAGAATGGCGTGCTGCATGCAAGATGAACTCGATGCATTAAGCAAAGAGGCGTGTTCGAACTCGCGCGGCCGTAAACGCGTCATTAAGAACCGATGGGTTTTGATGAGAAATCAGATGGTCGAAAGAAAGCGCGACTTGTAGCTCGCGGCTTCTCTCAAATTGAGGGAATCGACTATGACAAAATCTTACTCTCCAGGTCGATACGGTTTGAAGCCGTTAGATTCGTACTTGCCCTTGCGGCACTCGAAGGCTTCTTTCTTACTGGCCTCGATGTGCGCAACGCATATTGTATACGGACTGTTAGATGAGGAGATCTACATTGGAACAACCCGATGGCTTTCCTGCTCGAGGAAAAAGCACATGGTGCTTCGTCTCCGTCGCGCTACGGGCTTAAGCAGGCAGGACTGTCCTGGTGGAAAGCCCTTAGCAAGTCTATGGCTGAGCTCGGCTTCAAAGACTGAAGTCCGATGCTGGCGATATACGTCAAAGGCGCAGGCAATGACATGGTCATCGCCGTAGTCTATGTTGACGACGCTATATTCGCCGGACGCAGCAAGGCAAAAGTACTCCAAGAAAAGGAGTCCTTCATGCAACGATGGGAGTGTCGCGATATAGGCTGACGTAAAGGAGTTTCTGCGCATGCGCATACAACGAGTTGGCGACAAGATCGTGATTGATCAATGCGCCTATCGCGACAAGATGCTCGAACGCTGCGGCCAGACCAATGCCAAAATGGCAAAGACTCCGCTTCTGAGGGTTATATCCCTCAACCAAATGAAGGAGAGCTAAACAAAGCTTCGCCAGGCCGTTCCAAGTGATAGGCTCACTCCTTTATATCATGCTCGGTACACGACGGACATTGCGTACGCTGTCAAAGCTCGCACAGTTTCAGTGCGAACCGTCAACCACCTGAACAGAGCGCTGTACATCTGCCGCTACCTGTCGAGGCACTCGTAACTACACACTCGAGTATGACGGCTCTTCCGGGTTAGGCTTGGTGGCGTCACGCTGATGCAGATGGGCGGCTGCTTCGGCCGCCGCTCTGGACTGGCTTCTGCTAATGCTTGCAGGAGGAGCCTTTAACTGGAGCTCTTTCGCACAGTCTGTAGCAACGTCGACTAAAGATGCCGAATACATGGCACTCGGCGGCTGCTCCGAGAAGTCATGTGGATTCGAAATATCCTCTCGAACTCGGTTCAACTTAAAGTGTCCATGGCTGACAACCAGGCGCTCATTCGTCTCGGAAAATCCCGTTCTGAAAAGCGCACTAAGCACATCGACATTCGCTACCACTACATTCGCGATGTCGTCGAAGCTGGCCACGTCAAAGTACTCTTCGTGCCTGCGTTGACAATCGCAGATATCTTTCAAAATCTGGGCAGGGTCGAATTGAGAAGTTCCGACCAATGCTCGGACTTCGCATCGCTGCTAACTAGCGCGACTAAACCAAGCGCAGGCAGTCGCCGTGCTAGGTTAGGAGGAGTGTTGAGTCGAGATAGGCGCGTAAGCGCTCTGCTCACATCTTCTCTATTGTTCTCAAGGTTCCCCGTGACGATGCCTATTGTCTATTGTCCTGGTACCTATTTGTGTCTGTTTGTAGTCTGACCACCCAGTATTGTATATAAGGCAGCCCTCTGCGCCGTACTCTAATAAGACTCGACTCTCAGCCACTAACGTGTGTATCAACCGCCTGGTGAGTAGCCATCCAGCTTCTCTCAGGCACCGGTAGGAGTGTACGCCGCTGTATGCGCTGCACTTCTACGGGAGCTCAGGAAGTTCAAATCGGATTGACCAGCTCGAGGAGGAGATTGAGCTGAAAAATTCACTAATTGATCGCCGCTGCACAAAAGGTCTGCAGGCACTTTGCGAGATAATGCGTGAGCTATGACCTTGATGAGATAGATAACCGGGAGGAAGAGTGGGATAAATTACGAAGCCTAATGGAAATGTTTTGAAATATCCTGAAGGAGGAAATTGGCGATGTGAGTCACTTTGCACTATTAACAGAGCATTGACTTAATGATGGTTCTTGTAGGTATTGCTGTGACAGATATGGTCCAGCTTCAGCAGCATAACACAGCCAACTTCTTTTGGGATGGTATTTAGAGATAGTACCTTTGTGGC
>JAKOGH010000723.1:0-17120 GCA_024811115.1 Terana coerulea | reverse complement strand
GGTTGGATGACGTACCAAGCAACCTGTCCGACGAAGCCCTGTGGATGTGCGAGTACACGGTGGGATGTGACGGCATCCGGCTGACCCATATCCTGATATGGTTCAGTTGTCAGCGTACGCAAACAGCACAACATAGCGTAGTACTTACACCTATCCGGAAGATCACCGATGTCCTGTCCCAGCTGTAAGGTACATAGTTAGCACCAGACGAGTACGTCTATGAAGAAGATGTCGTACCTTGAAGTGGCTAGGTACTTGCCGTTCGGCGAGAACTGCAGATGCCGTACCAACGCCTGATGCGCCGAAAGGTCAATGTATGCCTCCATCTTCTTCAGCTTCGGCACGAGTGACGCGACGCGTGAGCCCTTGACCATTGTCGAAGCCAGGTCATGGAGCTTGCCGTGCTTCTCCGCGGACAGCGTGCGCTGGCGCCGCGGGGACGTCGTGAGCGAAGACACGCCCGACGCGGCGCGCACCATCATCACCGAGCGCACAATGTTCGTGAACCGTGCGCGTGCGGGGTTGTCTGCGATGGGCGTCGCAGGCGCGGACTGACTCTCGTGCATGGCGGTCGAGTCATCGCCGTCGATCGTCGACGGCGCACGTTCGGAGATGGGGCTGAGCACCGTTGCGGTCGCATCTGACCCGCGGTGCTCGCGGAAGGACATCGGCTCGGGGCTGAAGCACTGCGGCGACACAGGCGACTTGTGCCCGCCGCCGTCCGACAACTCCTCGTCCGCGGCGCGGCGCAAGCGTATCTTCCCGGAGACCCAGCGAGAGAAGCCGCTAAAATGGTCGGCGAGGTCCGCCCAGTACCGCCGGCCCCAGTACGCCACCTTGCGCGCAGCATTGGCGGGTTCCCGGATGCACCAGGCTATGCCGGGCAGCCCGTTCATCTTCACTTGCGTCTCCGAGAGCACATCAGCCAGCCACTTCTGGCCCTTGTGCCGCGTGAAGATGTACCGCTCAGAGGCAAACCAGAATGACACCGCTGTTAGACCGAAGCCGCTAAACGCGGAGAACACTGTAGTGACCGTCCTGGTGATTTTGTGCTGTCCTGAGGAGTAGGCAAATAGCACCAACCCCGCTGAGAAGCAGGCGACTGAGAGGACAAGGAACACCAGTGGAGACCGTTTGATCCAGATAAGAACCCACCAAGGTACTCGATGACCTGGCGAGCGGCTGCAGACCAGTGTAAGCATTTTCTCGACCATATAGACGTCTCATACTTACTACATTGCTTGTTTCCATGTGAGACCCAGAAGACTGTTGACAGCAGCGCCTATGCTGAACACCAAGGAGGTGAACCAAAATCCGTTCACACTGTCCGCTAGCGGGTTCCCGGTTTGATCAAAGGAGAACTGCAATGTCGTCGCTGTTACTGCGGAGAAGAACGTCGCAACAGTCGACAGATTCAGCAAGTTGGCGGCGCCGTGCTTCTGTGCAAAGCGGATGGTGGGTACACCTAGGTATTGCCCGGGACTGAGGTTACCACATGGAACAAAGCAACGTGAAAGAAGGTGAAAAACGAACCGATCTCTATAAAGACAGACAGTGAGGATGTGATGCCATCCAAGTGTTCACCCATTTCGCTCGTAAGATCATGCAAGTAGCGTTGCACGGCGGGGTACTTGAACTGGCCCTCGTATGTCTTTAAGCAGGAAGCCCAGTACTAGAAGCAAACGATGAGTACAGGTCCATAAATTTCAAAAGTGTGTCATACTCGAAGGTCTCCTTCCAAGGACACGATAGAGGCATTGACGGCTTCATCCGTGAATTCTGGGAACTCGTTCAGACAGTCGAGGAACGTAATGACATCGTCCGCGAAGCCCTGCAGCTGGCTTGGAAAGTCCTCCGCATCCACGTCTCCCAGCAGAACGGGATTGGTAACATGTGGGGCTTTCGCTTTCCGCCTCGGACGCACAGCGGGGTTCATGACATTTTCTCGTGCGCGCCTCGGCACCTTCCTCGGGAAGAGATCCGCTGCATTCTCTCTGAACAGGTATAGCAGCTGCGCGAGACGTTCGCGTAGGTGGAACGAGGACGATAGAATGCCCACAGAGCTGCCGAGTTGTCGCGCTGCGTTTGCGAAGTTCCTGAGCTGCGCGCAGGGACAAATTAAGGTTACGTCAGAAAAAACAAGCAATGGCTCACACGACGTACTTCTCTATCGAGACTAATGATCCGTCTATAGCGCCAATGTGGTTAGCGGAAGTGTAGGATACGGGACGGAGCGTGCATACCGCTCGAACTTGTTGAACGCCTCGGCGCCCACTTTCTGCAGATGTTCGTCGACGGTAGCTACATAGGTGGTCGATCACGCGACGTCAGACGGAGCAGAGGAATGGGAACTGGGCGGCCGGCACTCACGAACGTCTCTGTCATCTTCGAAGCTGGGTTGTTGGCTGTTGGCTGATGGTCGACATCGGTGAGATGGCTGGCTCGCCGGATGGTACAGAAGAAAACGTACGGACAGCCCCGATGCCCTCCTCCTTGCTCAACTCATGGAGCGCGTCTAGCAGACTAAGCAAAGTCTGCTTCCGCTTGCTTTTCGTCGCGCCGTCAGCCGGCGCCGCTGTAGGCGCGGCAACATTCGTGAGGTCGTATCCTGGAGGCCCTGGATCTGGCATGTCTACCGCACAATGATCAGTGCAAGTACGAAAGAAAAATATGAGGGAGGACACGCACTGCGACCCATTCCCTATATACACAGTCGTGCTATACGTGGTTATATCTTGCAACGTAATGTGAGGCGTGAGTGTCTTGAGAGTCTTGATCAAGCGTTAGAGAGCGTGGGGTCGTCAGGTAGGAGATGGCGTGCGTGGTCGGTGTGATTACAGGGAGGTAGGTGGGTCGGACGGGGGAACGTCGTGGAAGGGAAGGGAGAGGCCCTTTGAAGGGCGTCTACTATTCCAGCGCCTTGCAACACATGTCGGCTAGTTCTTGATGGCAGAATCCTCCGGCCGCGGGAAGGCTTTGATGCATCATGGCGATTGGCTAGCAGGCACGTTGCCCGTCCCTGCGAGGGATGCCCTCGCTATATGCGCCGCCCTGCGTCATATGTTCACCGCACATTCATGCAGTATATACTATATTCGGCCGACGGAGGTGCGTCGGCGTCGTGCGAAGTCCCGCGCACGCTGTGAGGCGTCGTGCAGTGGCCAAAGGAGGCGCAACGTCGGGGTAGGACGCTAAGCGAGCGCGGGCGACTTTAGCCGGCAACTTGAGGCATGCTTGGTTCTTAGTTTCGCTGCACTCACCTCGGGCGAAAAGATCTTAGCAGCGCTGCTCAGCGCGTCGACTTGTTCTGTGGACGTCGCGGCCACATTTGCCAGTGCGAACACAAGCCCGCGGCCCGCTCGCTCTCTTTGCAACTCTGGTTCCTGCCCGGTCATCCGAGCATACACACAGTTTGAGTTAATATTCCGCCACTTTTGGATGGAGCTGCTTGAGCATGATTTTGTGCGTGAGAGGCGAGATGCTGCTTTGCACATAACCGGACTGCGGAGATCAAGGGTCGTCATGAAGGAGTAAGACAAGCCGCTTGACGCCCACACTATTATTGGCCCCTGGTGCCGTAAGTAAATGTTAAGACCGGGTAACAATAAGCTTGTTACCCGGTAAGTGAGCGTTCCTAACGGCCATCCGTTCCCACAGTTAACCGCCGCCATAACGGGCGTTTACCAGCTTCTCAGCCGCGCCATCACGTGACGCGACCGCCACTCAGCGCTGTCGCGACTTGGCACGCGCCTTGTTTGAACAGTGCTGCCCTCATTCACCATGTCTCTCATCCCCAAATCTGTTGGACACATACACTCGCCAGCGAGACAGCTGGATCACAGCATATGCAAAGAGGGAGGCCTCGCAAACTTGGACTCAACAGAACGACATTCGCGGGAGTTTGGAACGGTTGAGGGAGGAAAAGAGACACCTGCGTCGCAGGGCAGAGACCTTATATCGAGGATAGCGAATGATGCCGCGACGTAGTACTTTTCTCTAGAATGCATGCTATGACGTGACTACCACGCTTGTTTCGTATAGGAAGAACTCGTCCGCCAACGTAAACTCGTGCAGCAATTGACCGTACAGAATGAGCAACTTCGTATGGAGCGTGACAAGTGGGAGTGTAAGGCGACGCAGGAACACATGTTGGCCGGAAGACGCAAGAACTGCATTGTCCAATGCGCTGCGGGACCTTGAGAATCAACGCGAGGCCAGAGGACGCGCAGCAGATACCATCCAAGTCAAAAGGGAACACGGAGATAGTTTAGTACAATCCACTCAAGCTCTGGCCAAATGCTCATGTAAAGCATTTGCAGCTAAGTTTTGTCGCAGATAAAATAACTCGCACTGTATGGCATGCTGAAATTATGATACAGACTCAGTCAGATGAGAACTGTTGAGTCAGATAGACGCCGTAAGCGCTCTGCTCACATCTTCTCTATTATTCTACCAGGTTCCACCATGACGATGCCTATTGTCTATTGTCCTGGTACCTATTTGTGTCTGTTTGTAGTACAGCCACCCAGTATTGTATATAAGGCAGCCCTCTGCGCCATACTCTAATAAGACTCTTACAACTCTCAACCCACTAACGTGTGTATCAACCAACCTACAGGTGAGTAACCATCCTAGCTTCCTCTAGGCCTCGGTAGGAGTGTACGCCGCTGTATGCGCTGCACTTCTACAGGTTATGAGCCCCGATGACAGCGGTTGATTGCGCCGTCACTGGCAGCAACAACCAGCTCATTGGTATACTTCGCCTGTACCTACTCGCTGCCATCGTGCGCTGACGGTTGCGCTACCTAGCGCACCGTCTGCGCCCGGGCAAGCTGAGCAGGCACGAGGGTGCCCTTGGGGCCCCTCCTTGGCTAAAAGCCAGGTCAGTACATCGTACTGACTGTTCTGTCTTTACAGAACTCAGCAATGTCTTCCTCTCGAGAAGCTTGTCCCGTCCTCTGACGGAACCAACTGGGAGCACTGGAGCGACACCTTTGAAGTCGTTCCTGGGCACTCAGGGCATCTCTCGTCAGCTCTTGACGGCCCGGCCGACGGTGCCGGTCTTATTCGCACTGTCCCGGCAGCTCCCGCTCGCCCGCCACTCCAAACACGCTGAGCTCCCGCCTCTGGCGAAGTGCCCGACAACGAGCATGAGCACTCCAGGGCCGTCGACAAGCTCGACGACTGGATCAACGGCGACCTCCGGGCCATGGGCTTCATCGCCTTCGCTTGACATACCAGGATTGGACGGTCGGTGAAGAGCGAGGCGACAGCCAAGGCCTGTACGAGTCCTTGCAGACCACCTACACCCAGAATACTCTGGGTACGGCCTACGCTGACTTCAGGGGCCTCCTGGAAACTCGCCTCCCGAGGATCAGTCTCCAAGCACCTGCGGTCGCCAAAGATCCAGAGCGCATGTCGACCGGCCTAGATGCAGCGCATGCGTCTGTGGACGATTACATACACTGATGCTCCTCATTTCAAAGACACCAGGGTATGGTAAGCACATCGCCACCGTCACCACGCTGAACCAAAGATGGTAGACACATCGCTGACTCCTACCCGGCTGGGGCCCTGATCCGGGGCAATATGGGAAGCAACTCATCGCTGCATGGGAGCAGCGAAAGCTTTCCGAGTGGCCAGCGCAAGCAGACCGAGTCTGCTAAGCAGCGTCGCCGCCGTCGAGAACAAGGGGAAGGATCACAGTTCAAGCAGCAGCAGCGCCTAACGGGCAGCAGCAGCATGCGCAGCAGCAGCGCCCGCAAGGGCAGCAGCAGCAACAGCGAGACGGTGCCGGCAACGGCAAGGGCAAGAAAGACCCAGCGCGGCCAGCGCGGGCAAGAGGCAAGGGCAAGGCCCAGGATGCTGACCACGGTCACTCCTACATCGCCGCCCGGTCATCCCGGTGGTGAACGACTTTACCCGCCATCCGCTCACGAAGTCCGAGGCCGAAGAAATTCAGTCTCGCATCGAGAGGAGAGCGCGAGCTCTAGCTCGACAACGGCAACCAGTTCCCCACTTCAGCAAGGCACTATCCCTTGCTGAGAAGCTTGGAGTCGTCGGGTCCCAGGAGCGCATCCAGGACCCTCGAGGAGATTATCGGCGCCAACGAGCACAACGCTCACAGCGCCCGGCGCCATGCGGGATATTGAGCACCGCCAATCTGCGGAACTCCGTCCGTGAGTTAGAATTCCAGCAGGAGTTCACTCTCGACGATCTCCCATGCTAACTAAATTGTTAGCAATCCTCGACGAGGATGACGAGTACAGAACTCTGCATAAGGCCCAGCCGGCGAGGCGCAGAGCTCGCAAGCTTACTCGCAAGCAGTGGATCGCGGACAAGAAACGCCGCCCTGAACAAGGGCTCGACCCTCGACCAGAAGGCGTCAGCGGGCACGCCCGATGGGAGGCGACACCAGCTTGTCAAGCTGGCTGTCGCCCAGGAGAGCGAGTTCGCCGCCACCGCTAGCCGAAGATGAGGCCGCGGAGAAGGCTACGTCGCGCCAAGCAGGCCGACCTCGACTACGCCCGAGCGCATGCTCGATGCTCGCATCGCCGAGCTCGACGCCCGCATCGACTCGAACAACGTCGCTCTCAAGCGAAAGTTTGCTGAGCCGGGAGTTCGTCGAGGGCAGCTCTCTCGCCCGCCAAGCGCAGCTCGCGCGAATCCTCGCCGATCATCTGGTCCGACGAGGTCGACATGCAAATGTCGCTCGACGGGGAGGGGCGGCTTGACGCCCGCGACCACCCCTGACATCGAGGACGCCCGTGTCCCTCGGAAGCGAGGACAACGACAGCGGCGTCGACGGCCAGGTCGCGGATGCCTGATGGACGATCGAGAGATCCACCAGGACATCATCGACAGCGTGCCAGTACGTCCCCTCTAACTCTGCACTCGTGCACCACACTAACCAAAACCTTGCAGCTGATTGCGCGGTGTCTCGGCGGGCTGAACTAAGCAGTAGATACCACATGTATGCTACTGTATTGAATGGAGCTAGTTCCTTCAATTCACCAGACCGATGTGTGCACAATAAGTTATTTAACGCGTGTCAGAGCTGCAAAGGTAAAAACCTTGCAAAATCAAGTGATTGGCTGCTCGACTCAGGAGCGTCTTTCCACTTCACCGGTCAAAGAAGTTTATTGCGCAACTTGCGCAACATTGACCAATTGTCGTTCAAAGCGGCTAATGGGCATGTAACTATCTCTGAGGAAGGTGACTCCGTCATCAACTACCGTCCTAGCGCTGACAAGTAGAACGATTAAAGTCTTACTGAAAAATGTTCGACTCATGCCTTCACAAAAGACATGAATCTAATCTCGCTTGGCCGAGCTGCTACGACAGAACCCGGTTAATTGAGGGTGACGCAACCACTCTGAAAATCCTGGACGGTGATAATCGCCAGGAATTATTGCAATTCGTGCCGCTTTATCCAAATGCAACAGTGTACTATTTAGACACTGACCGAGACGGCCTTGCGCTAGTCTCGCACGAAATAATGCATAGACGTTTTGGACATCCCTCTGAGCGGATCCTACGTCAACTTCCGTCAGCAACGACGGAATGTCCTGATTTCGACTATAACAAGTCGGACTCACCCTGCTCTGGCTGCGCACGAGGAAAGATGCACAATCGCTCTTTCCGCCCGACGCCCTCTGACGAGCATCGCGACCTTTTGAGCTCATTCACAGTGACTTGAAAGAATTCCGGTTGATTCATATCACCGACAAGTATATCATCACCTTTGTCGATGATTATACGTCGCATGCATGGATTATTTGCCTAAGGCTAAAATCCGTCGCCATCCAAGCAACAAAAAACTTTCTTGCTATGGTTCAAAACCAGCATAAAGCTAATGTCGAGAGCTGGATGTCGGATGCAGGGGAGAATATAAATCAAACGCATTCATTCAAATGCTAAAGGACGAAGGGATTAAAATCCTAACTAGCGTTCCTCATACTCCACAGCAGAATGGACGCGCTGAGCGGTTCAATCGAACCCTCATGGACAAAGCCGAGGCTATGCGCTTCACAGCTTGCATTCCTCCCTTCGTGGTGGGAATTTGCGGTTATGCACGCTACAGTGCTTTACAACCGCACTCCGTTTCGCGATTAAAATGGGTTACGCCTTATGAGGCACTCACGGGTGAAAAACCACGCGTTGATAACATCCGCGTATTTGGCTGCGGTGCATGGGTCTTTATCCCTGCCGATGTTCGAAAGAACAAACTACAGCCTAAGTCCGAAATGATGACATACATCGGACACGACGAGCACGGTTGGACCTTCATGAGAGGACCCAACAACGTCGTGTTTCGCTCAACTCAAGTCGAGTGGTGCGAAACTTATTTCCCAAGTGTCCTGACGGCAAAATGCCCGCTAGCGGCCTGACCCGCCTGCACAAAACACCAAAAACGCGAACGACAGTGAGTCTTCGCAAGGTGCAGGATCAGACGATAGTGACGACGATGCGCCACCGCCTAAACGGCGAGCTGCACCTCGTCCTAACCCTCCTTCCGCCAAAAGAGACCGAGCGGGTTGAACGACGGTTCGACCCCTAAGCCCCTGTTAGGCGTAGCCCGAGTCCGCCCTCGTCGCGGCGACACCACCCGCAGAAGATCCGCAGGTACTGGCACCACCAGTTATTCCTGCTGGACGCGGCGTAGTACTCGCGTACGAAGGATCCCAGTCAAAATCCAGGCTCCGTGTACGACCAGTCACAAGCACCGTCACGGATTTTAGGTGCTGATAGAGGTATCCGTAGTTGGGAAAAGCAGACTGGCCAGACCAAGCCCACCAAGGTTAGCTACCAAGGCGCGGTCAGTCTAGCAAGCAGCCCGACAGTGTCCCCGCCACACGTCCTGCTAGCCCTTCTACATCCGAACAGCTCGAACCTGTTCAGGATATCACTGAGCCCACTGGAGACACTGGAAGCGAAAGCCCAGTGTCGGATGACGTACTAGCACGACTGTGCCGGGAAGGGGAGTAAATTTCTACAATTATTTGCTTGCTCAAGCAGTCGATCCTGACGCAACAAAGTCTTCAGTCCGAGACTGGACTTTACGTGACATAAACCGCCTGCCTGCAAAACAGCAGGTAGAATGGCGTGCTGCATGCAAAAGATGAACTCGATGCATTAAGCAAAAGAGGCGTGTTCGAACTTCGCCCCGCGGCCGAAAGGCAAACGCGTCATTAAGAACCGATGGGTTTTTGATGAGAAGTCAGATGGTCGAAAGAAAGCGTGACTTGTAGCTCGCGGCTTCTCTCAAATTGAGGGAATCGACTATGACAAAATCTTCTCCAGTTGTACGGTTTGAAACCGTTAGATTCGTACTTGCCCTTACGGCACTTGAAGGCTTCTTCCTTACTGGCCTCGATGTGTGCAACGCATATTTGTACGGGCTGTTAGATGAGGAGATCTACATGGAACAACCCGATGGCTTTCCTGCTCAAGGGAAAAAGCACATGGTGCTTCGTCTCCGTCAGCGCCCTTTACGGGCTTAAGCAGGCAGGACTGTCCTGGTGGAAAGCCCTTAGCAAGTCTATGGCTGAGCTCGGCTTCAAAGACTGAAGTCCGATGCTGGCGTATACGTCAAAGGCGCAGGCAATGACATGGTCATAGCCGTAGTCTATGTTGACGACGCTATATTCGCCGGACGTAGCAAGGCAAAAGTACTCCAAGAAAAGGAGTCCTTCATGCAATGGTGGGAGTGTCGCGATATGGGCTGACGTAAAGGAGTTTCTGCGCATGCGCATACAACGAGTTGGCGACAAGATCGTAATTGATCAATGCGCCTACCTTGACAAGGTACTCGAACGCTCGCGGCCAGACCAATGCCAAAATGGCAAAGACTCCGCTTCCTGAGGGCTATATCCCTCAACCAAATGAAGGAGAGCTAAACAAAGCTCGCCAGAGCCGTTTCCAAATTGTGATAGGCTCACTCCTTTATATCATGCTCGGTACACGACCGGACATTGCGTACGCTGTCACAAAGCTCGCACAGTTCAGTGCGAACCCATCCGAAGACCACCTGAACAGAGCGCTGTACATCTGCCGCTACCTGTCAGGCACTCGTAACTACACACTCGAGTATGACGGCTCTTCCGAGGTTAGGCTTGGTGGCGTATACCGATGCAGATTAGGCGGCTGCTTCCAACCGCCGCTCTCGGACTGGCTTCCTGCTAATGCTTGCAGGAGGAGCTTTTAACTGGAGCTCTTTCGCGCAGAAGTCTGTAGCAACGTCGACTAAAGATGCCGAATACATGGCACTCAGCGACTGCTCCCGAGAAGTCATGTGGATTCGAAATATCCTCTCTGAACTCGGTTACAACTTGAGAAAGTACCCATCTGCAGCGATAACCAGGGGCGCTCTATTCGTCTCGGAAAATCCCGTTACTGAAAAGCGCACTAAGCACATCGACATCCGCTACCACTACATTCGCGATGTCGTCGAAGCTGGCCACGTCGAAGTACTCTTCGTACCTGGCGTTGACAATCCCGCAGATATCTTTACCAAGAATCTGGGTAGGGTCAAGATTGAGAAGTTCCGACCAATGCTCGGACTTCGCATCGCTGCTAACTAGCGCTGACTAAACCAGCGCAGGCAGTACGCCGTGCTAGGTTAGGAGGAGTGTTGAGTCAGATAGACGCCGTAAGTGCTCTGCTCACATCTTCTCTATTGTTCTACCAGGTTCCACCATGACGATGCCTATTGTCTATTGTCCTGGTATCTATTTGTGTCTGTTTGTAGTACAGCCACCCAGTATTGTATATAAGGCAGCTCTCTGCGCCATACATAATAAGACTCTTACAACTCTCAACCCACTAACGTGTGTATCAACCAACCTACAGGTGAGTAACCATCCTAGCTTCCTCTAGGCCTCGGTAGGAGTGTACGCCGCTGTATGCGCTGCACTTCTACACTGCAGGTGCGATAAGAGCACTTCAGGGTATGCCAGAGTGATTGCTGACAGGGATGACAGCTGGAGAAGGTGGAGATCGTAGAGGGACAGCTCCCTGAGCTGAGAGAGCCCTCTCAGCACATCGAGCACTGCTGGTATAGTCGGCACCAGAGATAGACGTCCCCAAGACTTGATGCGTAGATGTCGCAGCGAAACCAAATGCATGAGATTTGGCCACACATCATCCGTCGGCATTATAGTCAATGACTGGAGGTTGGGAGTAATTATCATGGAAAACAGCGATGGAGGGTTCGTGGGCAGGTTCGACGAGTCCCATGGTATTACACTTGATGTGTCCGAAAAAACTTGAGGTTTGGGGCGCTCATAGGTTGCGGAAAGTGGTGGAGGAGATCATGAGTCAGGTATGCAATCCCGAAAGCGGAGGGAGTTCAAACCAGCGTATCCTATGAATTTGTTGGAGAATGAGGATAACTTCCTGTAGCATGCATTTCCTTCCCCGAGTACCCACATCGAGCAGACAATCCTTGGACTGTTCGACCAGAGCTGCCGTGTAGTCGAGTCGGCGACCCAGTTCGATGTAGGACCATAGCAACCCACAGTCGAGTGCGGCGCGTCGCCAGTCTCGACAGACGTGGGTAATAGCTAGCCTCGCTTCTGGCTCCCTGGGACGGCCTTGCGGCCAGTAGTAGTCAGACATCATAGTACTGGCACTACTCTCCAGAAAAATGTCCGATAGGACGTCTTCAGGGAGACAGGACACGGGCCGCAGCGTATTCAGCTCATGTGCGGCTTCAATCATCGCAGACCGAAAGTCTTCGTACTTGCGCTCCGACTTGGCGATCCTTTCGGCACGAACGGGGTCACTATCATCGCGAGGATGGATCGGTGTGTCACTGGATGATTTCACTGTCCGCAGGAGAATCTGAACAAATGCATACCTGTAAGACATTGTGTATGTGGCTTGGCCTTCACTATTCTCGATCATCGGTGTAGAACCAACGACAATTTGCTGGCGTTGGCGGGACTGACGTACTGGTGAGAGGTCAAGTGAGAGTCGGTGTCGCGGTGCTCAGCGCTAGCCACATTCGACGTCCACTGGCACGTGGGCGCCACAAAGCCTCCGCGTAGGAGTGTGGTCGGTCCGCGCCGAGATGTGTATTCTAGAATCCGGACTAATGGTATTCTGAGTGCGTCAAGATGATATGTTACATACTAGTACAGTTGAGTAGGCTACAGCAAGAAATCTCGACTGAAAACAAAGCAGATGCGAGAGTAAAAGTAAATGCAAGCGGGAGCAATGCAAAGAGGAAAACAACACGACATACTACGAGACATGCCAGCGAAGGCGGTTATGAAAGCAGCAAGAAGCGATAGCAGTTCTGGAGCAGCGAGCTTGTCAAAAATGTTGAAGCGAAAGAGTCCATAGTACAAGATGCAAAAGGGGAAGCTGCGGCCGACAGTGGCTCCCTCCTTTTCAAAGTGCAGTTGTAATGGCTGGTGGGCATGCTGGA
Source organism: Terana coerulea (assembly GCA_024811115.1). Taxonomy (NCBI): domain Eukaryota; kingdom Fungi; phylum Basidiomycota; class Agaricomycetes; order Polyporales; family Phanerochaetaceae; genus Terana; species Terana coerulea. The sequence goes on along the minus strand of JAKOGH010000723.1, from coordinate 4,687 downwards.
GGCTGGAGCGGTTGCAAAACCAATAGTACGGAGCCGTAGCGAGCAACGCAACGCGCCGCCAACGACATGGCGACATCTACATTCCATGCACCTGCCAACTAATACCCAGGAGGCGGTGGCGCCAAGACGGAAGAGGGCACGTTCCGCGAGAGTTGCCCTACGCCCATCGTCCAAGGACTGCCATGAGCGCGCAGCCGGCCATCATACAGCCAACCGCGTAGATCAGCTTGCCGTTGGACCCTGCGATCATCTCCTTGTTGAACAGGAACTCGTGCGCGAGCAGCTCGACCAGGCCGGTGTAGATGAGGATGCCCGCGCTGAAAGCGTCCAGGACACCGCTGACGATGCTGGCGGTGGCGCTCCCGGGTTGTAGCCTGAACGCACGCCAAGGCCGGCAGCGATACCTACGAGGAGTGTGAATATTCCTGCTGTCACAAATACTACGCGGAAGCTTACCTATTGGTGTGGTGATGCCGAAAATCGCCGCGCCCAAAACGGGGATGAAGTTGTACTGGTGTGGCAGATCCATGTATGCAAGGCGTGAGCCTACTCCGAGACCTTCAAACGTTTCTGCAATAACTATAGTCAGAGGGATTCGATCGGTGGTATAGCTCAGTGACTTACGGTGAAAACGAGCACGATGAAGAGAATCTTGAAGTTGTCGGTCACGGCTAAGGTCAGCCCGATCAAAATGCTAGCGACGGGCTCCTGTCAGTGTTGACGTACGCGAGGCATGAAGGAGACGGCACTAACCTATGTAGGACAACGCCAAACTCTAAAATGGCAATTCCAACAATTTGCGTGGCAGCGGACTCGTCGACTAATCCATGCGAGTGCCCGTGGTTGTGTGATTCGGCATGCGAATGGCCGTGTTTATCCTCTTGTCGATGCTGATGTAGTAGCATGGCGCCCTTGGAGACATCAAGCACGGCGTCGACGTCCTGCTCCTTCTCGACAACGGTGATTTCTTGCTCCGATGAGTTCGAACTGGGCGCAGGCGGTCGGCCTCTCTCGAGCTCAGGGCCGTGGGCTGTATGAGTCTCAATGCCATTGCCGTTTGAGTCGTGGGAAATACCGTGACCGTGTGGGTCGTGGGCGATACCCAGAGCGGATAGCTTGGCTGTGCCCCATCGGAAGGCGACGAGCTCGACAAGGAAGATCGAGAAGATGCTTATGAGAACGATAGCCATGGCGTACGGCTTTGAATATATGAGCTAAGCCATGAAGCCAGAGTTACGGATACTCACATATTCTTGCCATGCGGGTGGGAGACATGGAGACCCCAGCTCTTCGATTGCAGGACTGAGAAGATGTATGAACGCGGTGGCAATCTGCATGTCGTTGAACAATTTTCAGACTTGTATGAAATGAGCACGTACAATGACCCCGCTTCCAAAGTATTTCGCAGTGTCGAAAACGCGTTTAGGTACCCTCGACCCGAGCCACTTCGTGCGCCTCGACAGCACAGGGAACAGGGCACCAAACGACGAGCCGGCTAATATCACGAATATCGAGGCGACTCTGAGGTGTAAATCGGAATCATCTCCTTCTCCAGAGCCGCAGTTCAGCGTTGAGTCGTCCCGTTGGGAAAGTCGTGTTCGGTGCATGACGATCTTCGGTGGATATCAGTGAAAATAGGTCGGCGGGGATATCCTCAGAGGTAGATCTTCGCGTGTTGGGAATGCAGAAACTTGAGGGAGGCGGAGGAAGGGGAGAAGGGAAAGGAATGGTGGGATGTTCGGGACGACGTGAGTGGGAGCAAGGGGGCGAGCATACCGAACAAATTGTTCTTTCCTGGCCGAGACGGTGACCGTGCAGGTCCTCCCTGCGAGACGTCAGCCAATCACAACCCTGGGCGCCAAGCGTGGCAAAGGAGTGCCATCGGCTTGGCCCGGTCACCCATTAGTCACGGTGGTCGAGCGGGGTGCGTGACAGGCGTGACGAGTACCCTCGCGGTCGTGAACGCCTCGCATCCGATTCGTCACTGCAAGGCCGCTGTGGCTGTGTCGTCATCAGGTGGTGAGTAGAGACCGAACTGTACTCATATCGGCACGAAAATAAACTGAAATGAGTGCACATACCTACCACAGACACAGAGCAGATGTGGAAACATGTGGCCTATTAGGCTGTGGAACATGCATAAGTAATATCCAAATAGTGTACACCACCTTGTCGAGCAATTGGTCAGTACGTGGTACTCTAGCGGCAACAGCGTACTGGTAGTCATAAAAATGTGTTGCGAAACAAGAAAGGACTTGGCTTCAGGCCCATTTGCCTAGCAAAGCCATCAAACCGCAGCCGAGCATCATGCAGCCGACAGCGTAAGCCATCTTCCCATTCGAGGCGGTGATCATGTCCCTATTGAACAGGAACTCATGTGCAAGAAGCTGCCGTGGGAGCATTGTCAGTGATGACCACGACTAACCAGGGTGTGTAAAGGGCTCTCACCTCGACGAGACCAGTGTAAATGAGAATACCGGCACTGAAGGCGTCCAGAATACCGCTAACAATGTTGGCGGTCGTACTGTCTGGGTTGTACGTCGTTCGAGCACCCAGACCCACAGCGATTCCTAAAACCAGACATCAGTAAGCCGGTGCAGTCGAAGAACTAAACACGACTTACCGATCGGCGTTGTGATACCATACAGGATGCCGCCGATGATTGGAACGTACATATACTTGTGCGGGAGGTCCATGTATGCGAGACGGGATCCAACACCAAGACCCTCAAATGTTTCTGCAGCAGGGTGGTTAGCTATGTGAGCCATTTACTGTACGTAAAATGCTCACGGTGGAAGATGATGACCACGAATAACGTCTTGAACTGGTCGAAGTCCGTGACAGCCAAAGTCAGGCCAATGAGCACACTGAATTGAGTAATGGTCAGTCACGCCGCAGGTCCAGCCAAGTCATGCCCACCTGTGCAAAAGGACACCAAACTCAAGGATGGCGACGCCAATAATCTGGGTAGCGGGGAATCGACGACGCTGCTCGGCTGACTGCTAGCATGGTCGCCTCGATGTCATGCTTAGGATCTTTCTCGTTCATGAATGACGTGTCCGCGGTTTCCTCTCCGTCGCTGAGGACTGTCCGACGCGCCCCAGGAGTCTCGGGGCCATGTGCAGCGTGTCCGCCGACGCCATGGCCATGCGGGTCGTGGGAGATGCCGATGGTGGCGAGCTTGGCAGTACCCCAGCGGAATGCAATGAGCTCAACGATGAAGATCATGAAGATACTGATGAGCGCAATGGCGAGAGCATACGGCTGTAGAAGGATGCCGTAGATCAGGTGGCAGATCCACGATAACACTGGCAGTTCAACGTACATAGTCGCCCCAGCCTGGGGCCAAGCAAGGAGATCCGAGCTCATCGGTGGCTGGATCCAGCAAGTGAATGAACGCCGTCGCAATCTACCATTTACCGGCAGTTAGTCTATGGATAGTTGATTGGAAGGATCGAGTGGACGTACAATGACACCGCTACCGAAGAATTTGGCGAACTCAAACACGCCTTTCGGCACATGCGGGGCTAGCCACCGCGACCGACGGGCGAGAACGGGGAAAAGTGCGCCGAACATCGAGCCGACCATGACAATAAAAACTGAAGCAATGCGGAGGCCGACGTTGTCCGTGGCGCCGCCGCCAGAGCCGCAGTTGACGTCGCTACCGTCATCTCGGCGCATGAGCTGCGCCATGTACTCGCGGCGTGTGAGAACCATGGTCGGGGCGAGCGTTTGGGCAAGGGGCGCAGAGGCGGGTTGTCGGAGGTAGTTGTCGGCGATAAATACCGCTGGAGGGTAGAGGACGGGAGGGGTGCGAGCGGCCCGTGTGCAGGAGATATTCGCCCGCAGAGAGCGTTATATAGAGTCGCAAATTTTCTCAGGAGACCCGCACGGCAGATGGACGTACCGCAACATATCAAAAGGTTACGTTGCTGTGGGACGCTGGCATACGGATTGGTGTTCGAAGGTTTCTAGGTGCCTCGTGACTGCGCAGGTACGCCGCTCTGATACCTGGTCCACATGCTGACTCGAAGGTTCGGAGGACCAGTACCGGCCGTTGACGGTTGTGAACAATTTTGGAGCTCGCTGATCGAGTTCCAATAAGGTCCTTTCATCAAGAGGACCTGCCGGGCACTAGAATATGATGTTTTAGTCAGGAATTTATATGAACATCAACACCCATAAGAAGAGAACATGCCTCCGGTTATCCCTATCTCTATTGAACCTTCGATGCCGCCGACATATCTTTGGCACACGACCTTCCGTACCACAGCCTGTCACAGCTGTATGAAAGAACAAGAGTTGGTTCCTGAATCTGTGACTCACAGAGTGAGCTACATGGTCCGTAAAATGGGCTGCAAAGGCGAAAGAGTACCTCCTCGGTCAGACGCAGCGGTCCCGAGCGCCAAATGTCCACAGTCGTCCGCGGTCATCGATCCGGTCGCAGATGATCCTGAAACGTATCCCAAGAGACTAGTAGCACTGCTGCAGTATCGAAGGCCTGGATGCTGATCTGTATATGCGGTCCTCCGAGTCAGGCACAGACGCAAGAACGGTCAAAAAATGAGCACCCACTGAGGTCCACCGCTACGAGACTGGAAGGAGTCTCTCAAGTACGCCGAAGATCGGTCCTGGGAGAAAACGGAGCTTCACATGTCAGATTGATAGATCCTCGCGATACTGAGCC